>JASDQU011312329.1:0-14175 GCA_032191745.1 Picea mariana
ATTTCTTTATAAACAGAAATAAACTTTTTTTAGCTTTAGAAGATTCAGTATGATCTGGGTGGTTATATCCCCCTTCTATTTTTGTAATCAATATCTGATCTCAGAAGATGAGACAGTTACCTTTCTGAAGGCTTTAAAAACTCATTATTTTTTGTAACTAAGACATCTTGGCCTAGGGCTATTTGTGGATAGCTTATACATGAATTTGGACAAAACACATGTTTACATTTCTGCTTTAGCTATCTGTAAATATTGTTGTTGTCTATGGTTTGTCTATCTTGATAATTCGATAATTATTGATAGCTTTCGTCTTCATAGATTATTATGTCATGAAGATAATTTCTTTCATACAGTCCACAATTTTATGCTCCAATTAATTGAAAATAGTGATTGATTGTTCAATTCAAATGTTAAGGTTTATCTTAATCTTGTTGAATGATTAAAAGCAGTCTATTACTGTCAGATTTATCTTATGTATAATTTCTTGCAGTCACAAATATCACAGTTATTATTTGCGTCCTATCGTTCTATCATTAAAATCCAGTAGTCAATATGTTGTTAGGCATTTATTCCATACAGCGTAAAGGTTCACTACAGATTTGTCTCGTGGACAGTCTGGATGGACGATTCATGATCATACAGATGTCAGATGCATGCTCATTAACTCATCAATAGGTTAGTTTGTTTCTTTTATTTGGTTGTTTATCTTCAAAACTCTTATATGTGGTCTGGTTTTCATCGTCTACATATTCTTCGTCCATAGTATGTTTGATATTTAATCTTACAGATATATAGAGATAAAAAACAAAAAACAAAAGAGATAGTTTATTTTGTCTTCTTTATCTATTTTTATCAAAAGAACCATCTTTTCATAGATTTTCGTGAGTTCAGATCAAAACTCACAAATTGTATAAAATGTACATAAATTAGAGAAAAAGATCTATTTTGTAAATATTACTTAAAATAGTTACATACATATATGTACATACACACACACACACACACACACACACACATATATATATATATATATATATATATATATTAATGTTTAGTAATTAGTTAGCTATTTCATTTATTTTATTTATTTATTTGTTTCTTTTAGGACTTTAGATTCTCCAATGGAGCCATTAAACCCGTCAGAGTGAGTCATACCAAACGACTTGGGTTAATTAGACAACCTCGGACCAGACTTATTCTTCCAATTGATGGACGATCAATTTCACCCGTCAACAAGTTGTACTCGTGGTCTGTATTAAGACCCTTTGCACAAGTTCCATGAACTTGGCTTGATCTGCTACATTGTGGTCTGAATATTTTAGCTTCTCAACATGGCCCAGTAGCTTTGGTCCTACCTGTACCCCAGCTGGTATGTGCGGTAGAACAATTTCTGCTACAGGTTTCTTGCGAGGTGACCTTGGTATCTGTATTTTGTCTTTATGCTGCAGTGGTGGCTGGATCGAATTTCCAACAACTTCTAGTTGCTCCTCCGTAACCCATTTCAGCCAAGCTAAGACATCTTCACCCATCTCCCCTGCTGGGTGTTCTGAGATGGTTGTTTGAGACTCATCTATCTCCACTTCTTCTTCCGAATTCGGCGCTGTTCCATTAACTTCTGGGGATGTTTCGGTGCTCTCTGGTTGCACCTCCTTTAGGGTTTCTGCTTCGTGGCTCTGAGGCTCTTGCACCGCTATTGACATATCTACCTTCATGGCCTCTGCTTCTAGCTGTTGAGTTTATTCTAGTATCGGTGTGGGATTCATCGATATCGTCTCTGGGAATGGGATTTCGTCAATGTTGACAATCTCTGACTGCTGTTGTTCATCCTCTTCCAATGGTCCTTGTGACCTAGTTTGAACCCTGGTTGGTCTGGCATTTTGGCTTGCTTCTACTCGCTTCGGTGGTGCCATAGCGGTGACTGTTGAATGTTTGCTGGGTTTGAATAACTTCTGTGATCTCTGTAGCCTCTCTCTCTGTGTTCTAGATTGTTGGCCCTTGACCAAGTTCCAAATATTCTTGGTCATGTTTGACCTATTTTTTGGACTTCGATAGGCTGTCGAAGGTGGAGCACAAGACAAAGCGAAGATCGCGAGATCTCAACCCATTTTTAGGGATTTTTGGGTTTTGGGCTTATGTAACGGGTATGGGAATGTCAACCCATGGGTTTACCCATGCTTAGGCCTATTTTGTATGTATAAATAAATGCTAAGGAGATGTAGTGAGTACGAATGGCTAAGTGCTAGACTTGGATCTGTGTGATCAAGAGTTGTAAGTGCTTTGGTGCATATTATGTGAGACTTGCAGAGCTAAGTGAAAGTCATTGTAAGAGACTGTGGAAGGCTGTGTGATTAGATCTACTTGGGGAAGGAGGATCTAGCAAGTTGTGAAAATCCCCTTTCCTTTGCGGAGTAGGATTTTTGAGGCTCTGTGCATGTAACTGATTAAAGAAGCTAATAAAGAAGAGAAGAGTTGGTGGACATAGCCCCAGGGTGGGTGTGAACCACGTACATGCTGTGTTGCTTTGCTTTGTGCGATGTGTTGATGTGTTTATATGTTAATGTGCTTAGTGGTCCAATATAGATGAATGGTAGATAGATATGATAATCCTAGGTGCTTAATAGTAAGGATCTGACCTATGTGGATATGCTTAGTGCTTAAATACCTTATATCTGAATGAATACTGTGATACTTTGTAATTAGGGTTTAACTGCGCTGTAACTAAGATTGGATATTGATGAATATTGACTGTTGAGTGCTCTGTTAAGTGTTAGAATCATAGATCTGTGTCCCAGCTAAGGTTGCAGACATCGGAGTCCTACAACCACGCCTGCCTCTACCTCGGGTGAGACTTCATCTTCTTTGCAGGTGTTGCCGAAAGGGCCAATAGTTAGGGTTTTGTTGGTGCACTGTTGTAGCATTGAACCCTAGGTCTGCCCCTATGCCAACAAATGGTTCCATTGCCAGGACCTAAAACTGTGATTGCTAGGAACTGAAGAAAAAGAAGCTTTGTGCAAAGATATGACCTGAAATTGTGAAAGCTCTGTGCGTAGATCTGTCGCTCTAGTGTGCAGTATTCTACTTGATTTATGAAGCTCTGTGAGAAGAAGGGTCAGATCTGAAGAAAAGAGGTAAGATCTGTAAGCTCTATGCTTTGATAAAGGTAAGAATAGTAAAAAGTTTTATATCTGGAAGCTTGTGCTCTGTTGAAAATAAGATTAGTGAAAATTGTTGTTTCTAAAGTATGGATCTAGTTATGTTTGATAAGATTTATCCTAGCTTGAAAACAAGGGCACTGATAGATGAAAGAAGATTTGATATAAGTAGATCTGATAAGAATAGTGAAATATATGTTATACCTATGCATAGAGAGAATGTTTGGACTAACAAATAGATGCAGGATCCTAGAAAGAATTTTTTGCAGGTTAGCTACCATGATCCTAGTGCGCAGTATAGGAAAGGCTGGGGATCATTTAAGAGAAAGAGAGGATTAACCCTTTGTTATAGTTGCAGAAAACCAGGACATGTGGCTAGGGAATGCCTTGGAAGAAGATCTAGTTGCCTCTGTTGCAAAGCTATGGACCATGAAGTTTTGGATTTCCCTAGAATGATTGCTAAGGTTGAAAGGATGAATATGAGACAAGAAGACCACGAGAAAGATCAAGCAACTGAGATTATGAAAAACCCCCATAAAGAATCATAAAAAATATTGCTATAGATGAAAGAAACCCTGAATGCCCACTGACTTATTAGCTTATCAGAGATATTCAAAGAAAAAGAATGTATTCAAGCAAGAACATGAGACTTCGACATTGACTATGTTCTGGATGAGGAAACACAGGTGAATATCATGACAGAAAGAACTTGGGAAATTCTAGGAAAGCTTGCTATGATTCCTTCATTGGGAGGAATAGGATTATTAAGAGAAAAGATAATAAACCTATGTGGAAGACTTACTCAGATATCTATGAGTGCCAATGGAACTTCGACAGAGGAAGAATTTGAAGTTGTTAAATTTATTGAGAACAACGCTCCATTTTCTATGTTACTAGGAAAAACTTGGATTGAAGGAGATCATGCTAGAAGGAAAGAAGAAGAAATCTTAGAGCAGAAGAAGAAAGAGTTAAAAGATTTCATGACTAGGAGGATCACACACTTTATTGAAGAACAGGAGAACCAAGCAAAGATATTTAAGACCAGAGAATTGGATGTCGAAGTAGGAATAACACTAGAAGATTTGCAGAAGACTAAAGTACCGATTCCAGATATAGATGAAGTATTACCCCTGATTTCTAGGAAAGAATCTTACAGCGTGAAGCTACTCTACCAAAAGAAGATAAGAATCAGAATGGTAAAAGGAAATACGAGACGAAGCTCACTGGAAAGAAGGATAGAAAACTAAGTAAGAAGAGAGCTAAAATCGAAAAGTTACAGAAGGTTCCAGAGGGAACTTCGCAGAAGATAAATTTTCAAAATTGGAACTTTGCCGGGATATCAGAACTGCGTCACATGGAACTTCACCATAGCAATGCGATATAGCCATTGGGGACAATATAACTGTTAGTCCAATGGCCCGAATGGGTAGAAACGCATTTATGATCAGAAATTTCACCACCAGACCATTGGGAACGCGCCATAACAAACATAAATGAGTTAATGAAGGCTTCTCACTCGTTGCAAGAGAACCATTGTCAAGTTATCTATTTATCTCGTCGCACCACGCAACGAGAACACTTTTGCTAACCGTGAATATGAGCCCACAAAATATTTTATTTTGCACAGTGATCATCGCACTATTACCTTTCATCCCATTACATTGACTAGTTACTCTTCGAACCTAAGATATTCAACCACGAGCGTGCATGTCGAACGAGCTTAGTGATGTAGAGAAAATTGTCGAAGAAGTTCTCATTGACCTAATGACTGAAAGAGAAATGTCTGCAAGTATTCAAGCATCATCGACGAGAGGAGTTAAAGCCTCTCCGTCAGCTGCTCGCGGAGCCAGATCATCCCAACCATCAACGAAAAAGGGTACTAGTCACAGAAAAGACAGTCTGCACAAGGAAAGAAGGGAGGACTAGATTTGGAAGCATAGACTGCCCTGCGCAGTCTGAAGTCGAAGTAAAACAAGAAGTTGAGATATGAAGTGCCTCGGGACAAGTCACAGGTGAGTGTTGGGGGCCTATTGGCCCTTGACCAAGTTTTGAAGATTATTGGTCATGTTTGACCTATTTTTGGGACTTCGACAGGCTTTCGAAGTCGGAGCACAAGACGAAACGGAGATCGCGGGATCTCAGCCCCTTTTTAGGTATTTTTGTCTTTTGGGCTTATGTAACAGGTATGGAATGTCGGCCCATGGGTTTACCCATGCTTAGGCCTATTTTGTATGTATAAATAGATGCTAAGGCGATGTAGTGAGTACGAATGGCTAAGTGCTAGAGTTGGATCTGTGTGATCAAGAGTTGTAAGTGCTTTGGTGCATACTATGTGAGACTTGCAGAGCTAAGTGCAAGCCATTGTAAGAGACTGCGGAAGAATGTGTGATTAGATCTACTCAGGGAAGGAAGATCTAGCGAGCTGCGCAGATCCCTTGTCCTCTTTGGAGTAGGGTTTTTGAGGCTCTATGCATGTAACTAATTGAAGAAGCTAATAAAGAAGAGAAAAGTTGGTGGACGTAGCCCCAGGGTGGGGGTGAACAACGCACATGATGTGTTTCTCTGCTTTGTGCGATGTGTTGATGTGTTTATATGTTAATGTGCTTAGTGCTTCAATATAGATGAATGGTAGATAAATATGATAATGCTAGGTTCTTAATAGTATGGATCTGACCTATGTGGATATGCTTAGTGCTTAAATACCTTAGATGTGAATGAATACTGTGATACTCTGTAATTAGGGTTTAACTGCACTGTAACTAAGATTGGATATTGATGAATAATAACTGCTGAGTGTTCTGTTAAGTGTTAGAATCACAGATATGTGTCCCAGCTAAGGTTGTAGACATATGAGTCTTGCAACCACCCCTGCCTCTACCTCGGGTGAGACTTCATTTGCTTCGCAGGTGTTGCCGAAAGGGTCCATAGTTATGGTTTTTTTGGTGCTCTATTGTAGCGTTGAACCCTAGGTCTACCCTTGTGCCAACATAGATTCTATTGCTCTTTGTCTGTTCTCCTTTCACGAATAGACTAGTTGCTCCTGTGCTTGCGTGTTGTATCGACTTCCCATGAGGCTTGTCGAGGATGCTTCCTCCATTATGGGTTTAATGCACCATAACTACGGGTTCAATGCAACTCCGATGATTTTGTATTTTCCAATACTTTTCTTTTTCTGACTCTAATTGGTGTGATTAATGTGCTGTCCCATCGGTCATTTCCATCGTTCAATTCCGCCTAGTGCTGTCTTGTCGTATTGCTTTTGTCGGATTTCCTTTTCCTTCTTGTTTCCATTTTGATGNACTATGCGGTGGATGGTCCACTGTCTTTGTACATATTTAGTCGGCTCCCGTTGATCATTCCTTTGAGTTCTATGCCTGCTAAATCTCTTAACTGTACAACTCCTCCATCTGTGATAGATTTTACCTTGTACGGTCCTAACCAATGCATTGTGATCTTTCTCGGGTGCTGAAACGATTTGCTGTCATACATCAATACTAGATCTCCTTCCTTGAATGTTTTCTTCTTGATGTGTCTATCGTGCCAAGCCTTGTCTCTGGCCTTCTAAACTTGTTGGTGGAATCCTGCTAAGATTCGTTCTTCCTCCATTGTCAGTAACTGATTCAGTCTCTCCTATATTGCACCTCATTCTGTCATTTGTGTGATGGCTTCTATGCGCAAGCTTGGTACTAAGAATTCTAATGGCACCACTGCTTCTTGGCCATAAACCAGTTTAAATGGTGCGTGCCCTGTCAACTTTTTGCATGTAGTCCTGTATGCCCATAATACTGCTGGTACTTTGATGTCCCATTCATCTTTGTTGATGTTACAGATCTTTGTTAGCGCGTTCTCCAGAATTTTTTTGAAGTCTTCCACTGTGCCATTTGCCTGTGGATGATACAGTGTTCTCTTCTGATGATGGAATTCAAATGCTTTGATCATAATGCTGATGGTACTATTTATGAAGTGCATGCCTTGGTCGCTCATCAAAACTCTTGTGCACCCAAATCTAGTGATTACTTGTTCAAACAAAAAGTGTGCTGCTATTTCTGTGCTACAATATTTACTAGTGCATCTTTTGCCCATCTTGTTAAGTATTCCTTTGTGGTGATAATGTACCTAGCCCCTATTCTTTTTGTGGGTGGTTTGATTGGTCCCATAAAGTCTATTTCCCACTTGTCAAATGCCTGTAATGTTACTTGTGGTCGCAATGGAATCTTGTCCCTTCTATTGGGTTTTTCTATCCTTTGACAAACATCACATCATTGACAGTACTCCTTCGAGTCTCTGTGAATCGTTGGCCACCATAGTCCTACGTGAAATACCTTCTGCGCGGTGGGTTTCCCTGCATAATTTCCTCCTACTATTCCCTCATGGGCTTTTGCTAAAATTATTGGTCTTTCATGCTCTAACACGTATCTTTGCAAGATACTATCTGAGCCCATTTTATATAGATGTCCTGCAATAAGTTGATAGTCGGTAGCATGAACTACCAGGTTCTTCTTCTGCGTGGTGCTATATTCTTGCGGCGCAGTACTTGTACTCAAGTATTGAATGATATATGAAAAGTATTCATTAGCAATCTGTACTGAGAATAATTGTGCATCCTGAAAATTGTCTTCTAAGTTCATAGGTTCTTCTCCATTCGTGACCCTTGATAGGTGGTCAGGTTCTGCGTTCAATTTTCCCGTATTTACTATTGCTTCAAAGTCAAATTCTTGGAATAGTAGTAACCAACGATAGATTCTCCCCCCCAACACTGACTTGTTGACTAGGTATTTCAGGGCTGAGTGATCTATGAACATATTAAAGTGTTTTCCCAATAAGTAATGCCTAAACTTCTACAGTGCATAGACCATGGCTAGGCCTTCTCTTTCTGTAGTGTTATAGTTCTATTCTAAGTCTGATAGCTTTCTGCTTGCAAATGCTATCGGGTGATCCAAGTCTCTTGCTCCTGTCTGCACCAACATAGCTCCAAGTGCTATCACTGATGCATCTACATGCACATGGACTGTCTTCTCCTAGTCTGGAAATACTAATATCGGTGCGGTAACCATATTTTCCTTCAAGGTATCCAGACCGTGTTGACACTCATCGTTCCACTAAAACTTCGTATCCTTCCTTAAAATTTTTTCCATCAGTGCAGTGATCTGCGCACATCCTTTGATGAATTTCCTGTAGTATCTTGTGTGTCTTAAGGTCTCTCTTAGCTGACAAACTATTTTTGGTGCTGGAAAGTTAACAATGACTGCGATCTTTGTTGGATCTACTAATAGACCTTTTTTGCATACTATATGGCCTAATATTACCCCAAACGGTGCTCCAAATATGCATTTCTTTATATTCAATGATATCTGACACTATCTACATCTTTCTAACATCAGCCATAAAAATTCCACATGGTTTTTCAATAGACTATAGACTGTCCAATCATCTAGGTATACTTCAATAAATTGATGGATGAATTCTTTAAATGCTATGATGACCACTCTAAATAATATTGCTGGTACATTCTTCAGTCCAAACGACATGACTATGTACTGATAAGATCCCCATTCTGTCGCAAACATGGTCTTGTATCTGTCCTCCTGTGCTATCTTAATATGATGGTAGCCTGAGAATCCATTAGTGAATGAGTAAGCTTCATGTCCTCCCACATTCTCTATTACTTCATCCGTGAACGGTGTAGGGAATGGGTCATGTAAGCATGCATAATTCAAATTCCTTAAGTCGACACATATTCTAATTCCTCCTTGTTTCTTGTCTTGTACTACCATTGGACTTATCCACTCTGACTCCTCAACCAGTTCTATGATGTTTTCTTCGAGCATCCTATCGATCTCAGCTTTGAATTTCTGTTTATATATTGGGTTCAGTCTATAGGGTCGCTGTCTAATAGGTCTCACTTCCGATCTGAGTGGTATCTTCATTTCTCCTAGCTCTCCGACTATACCCTTCATCTCTGTGAATGTTGTGGAAAAGTGGTCACTGTATTCATGCAAAAACTCTGTGATTCTTTCCACTGTTTCCTCATCCCAGTAATCTCCAATGATGGCCATTTTGGGCTGCTCAGCTATCCCGATGTTGACATTCTTTACTTTGATCAGTGCGGCAATGAATTTTGATTCAATGGGTGGTCCTTCCACATCTCTTTCACCTTTTTCTTCTTCGATCTGAATATCTTGGATCATCTTCATCAGGTGCTTCCTCTTGTACGTGGTAACATGAAAATAGGTCCTTAATTGTTTGTTTGTTCCCCTATTATTTTTTTGTGATTAGTTCTATCTCTAGTTCTTTGATGAATATTACTTCTCTTATCTGTTTAAGGGCCACGTCTATGTTGGGGTTCTCATGTTTGAATGAGAAAGTGATTGAAAAATTCTGTTGCAATATCGTCCAGGTCGCAGTTCCTTTGCGCAACTCCTGGTTTGTATACCATTTCGCTGGTATGCCCTTTAGAGTGTGTATGAAGTAATGAGGCCATTCCTCTGGGGGTATCATTTTTCACAACGTTCTTCACTTCTCCAAGTGTTCCTCTGGTGTCCCTTGTCCTTCATACCTCTGTTGTTTGTTGTTTTTTTGTTCTTCGCCAAACCTTATGCACATTAACCTCTTACATTGGTACCAGTCTGTGATTGTCTATTTATGTGCACCCCACCATATTGTGGGTGTGATCTTGAGTGGTAATTCAAGTGATAACAGTCTCTAGTTTTCTAACACTGCGCCTTCATACCGTGTCAAGAATGTTTCCAAATTATTTAGTCCATGAAAACTGGGTGGTTCTTTGATTTCTATGCCTACCCATCTTACTGCGCGGTCTATTCTTGCACATCTTCATGTGGATACTTCGTGTAGCCTCTGCTGCTAGTTCTCTAAACTGGTGTCTGAGTCTGTTGCACATGAAGTAATGCTCTGCCAACTGAGTACCACATCTGCAGTTGGGTTTATGTAATCCTCATCGCGCACAGATGTTCTGTACAACTGACCGATTTTCTCTAGGTCTAGGAAAGTAGGTTCTACAAACCTCTCCCCTTCTGATGGGTCTAATGGTGCGATGACCCTATATTCTTTGGACTCAAATTTTATTTTCCTGGTTTTCAAATTGATTATGGCCTGGTTTTCAAACACCCAATCTAGACCAAGCAATGCTAGATACGATGTTGTGCCGTCCACTATTTCAATGACTTCAAAGTCTGCTTTAGTGCGCACTCCATCAAGATCTACGATCACTCCTTTTAGTCTACCGATTGGTAGGACTCTATAATGGTTTTCTAGTTTCAATTAAATAGGTGAGTATCCTAGTGTTGGCTCTCCCATGCATTGCCATGTCTTCTTTGGTAATACATTCACTTCCGATCCTAGATCCAATATTATGTCTCCCATATTGAAATCCCCAATGTTAACATTCAGTCTAAATTCCCTACTTGTTCTTCTTCTTGTGTGTAGGTGATTAACTGTTTTTGGTTCTAGCTTTTCTTCCGTCTCACTGCTACATTTTTCTAGTATGTTTTGCAATATTTTCATAGATGAGGTATCACTTAATACCTTTACACATGATTGCAAAAAGCCTTTGATTGTACTTACTTATCCCATGGGTTGCATCCCGTTGGTATGATCCAATAATGGAGGCATCTCGTATTCTGGTGCTTCCTTGTCTTGCTGCGAAGTTGAAGTCGATGGCATGTCCTCCTTATGAAATTCTTGTTTGGCTTGCTTGAATATCTCCTTCTCCCTCTGCACGTCGAACTTCTTTTTTGGTTTGGTATTCTTATTCACCCACTGATTTTGTTCTGGTTCCTGTCGAATTGTGTCAATGCCTATTTTAGCTCCTCCACGAGTGACTATGTTGATGTTCTGTCCTTCATCCATTGCTTCGACTGAGATCCACTGAACATTCTGGTTGTTCTGGTTCCTCTTTTACTGAATCTTTACTAGTAATGTTGGACATTCCTTTGTATCGTGGTCCGATGCGCGACAATACATACAAGTTGCTGGTGGTAGTGGACATTCCATTGCATAATTCCCTAGTTGTTAACAATTGTGACATGTGATGGGTCCTCTACCTCATCCAAAACCTCCTCTAGCTCATCCTCCTCCTCTATAGCCTGATCGATTGCCTCTCGATGCGTTATACTGTGGTGCCTGATTATACTGCGCGGTATTGTAGTGAGGCTATGCCGGGTTGTATTGCGGCTATGTATTACTGTACGGTTGTTGCACATTATTATACTTCTGCTGTGCAGTGTTGTATGGAGCTGGGACTAGATTGAACTGTGGCGTTTTTTTCCCAGTCATCATTTCAACCTATACTCTATATGCATCTGATGTCCTTTCTCGCATTAGATCCATAGTTTTGCAATATTTATCATCGTGGCCCACTGAATTGCAAAAGGTGCAATATGAACTCTTTGGGATTGTCTGGTATTTCTGCATCATCGTGTAGTGATAAGGGCTGTGAGCTGGTTTCTTGCAGATTTTGCACCATAGTCCTCCTAGTGGTAACGAATTTGGCATACCTATTTCCATATATTGCATGAACGTTGGGCATTCATTCTTGTAGTGTCCTTCTTTCCTACATGTGGTACACCAAACAACTTCTTGTTTGTCCTTGTTCTTATTCTGGTTCAACTAAAATGTTAGATTCTTCAAATCCTCCTTCAATTCCTCGATAACTAGGTTTGTTTGCTGGTACTGGTTCTCTTCTAGTTGCAAGGCTGCCTGCAGAGCCTCTACCTGTGTTTGAAATTTCTGTTTTCGTAAAGCGTATTTTAAGTGTGGGAGTAGTGAGTTGACAAATAGGTGTCGATGCTGTATATTGGTCATGAGATATTTTAACTTTCCCTTCAGTCGCTTAAATCTCTGATCAATCTCCCATACAAACTCTCCTGGTTTCTGTCTTATTTCCATCATCTTGTTCATGTATTGATCCTCTGAGCTCAACTTCTGGAACTCATTTATCAGTAACTTCTTAATGTTGGCCAGTGTCCTTGTCATCCCTGGGGCAGTGTTTGTGTCTAGACTCATGTACCAGTCTAGTGCGCGGTCTCTTAGAGTAATAGCTAGCTGCGCGAGTTTGGTATCTTCATCAATAATTTGTTTTTATTCCCAGATCTTTGCACAAATGAATAAGTGTTTTTCAGGGTCTTCTGCTGCTTCTCCCCGAAATTTTGGTAACCTGATGGTGGGATCGTGTCCTGCCATTCTGAATACTGAACTAATACCTCCTCCACGTGGTGTAGATACTTGACTAATGTTGCCTGGACTGGCTCCTCCTGTTGTTTCTCCTTGTGTAGATGTACTTTTTGTTGTCGGAATTCCTCCGAAGTTTGGTTATCTAAATGGTGGTGTTCTCTTTGGTGTATTAGTGGCACATGGGTTTATGGGTTCCACACTGACTTTAAACTGGATAGGATGGCTTCCTTATCCTCCCACTCTTGGACCTCTTGTCTTCCTCTCATATGTTGTGCACAGGATTTCATCAATCTGCTCCACATCCCGGAGATTCTCCACCTCTTCCTCATCACTCGCTAAGCCTTCACTCGTGGCTACAACTCTCTTCTTGGTATTCATCTTTTATTGGTAGGGTACTCCACTATGCATCCTTCCTGTTGACACAAAGATCCACTTAATCTTGTCTTCATCCATCATGATCAGGGCCAAAGGTTCCTCCTCCTTCTTGCCTTTATCCTTACCTCCTTCTCTTTCTCCTCTCTCTGTCAGTGCTTCCCCCCTTCCCCCATGCACACAGGGAAGTTTAGTTGTCTGATTCCATTGTCATTACACCTTTGTTATATAGCAGTATCTTAATAGAAATATACAGTGATCGAATTTACCTTCCTCGAGGTTCACGTAAAAATTCATTCTCCACTGCACTGTATGACTTCGCTGTGTCAAATGAAAACTCTGTTATGAATCCTTCCACAATACTGTCAAGCCAAAAGTCTACTGTGTGGGTGAATTTTTTGTTCACCTGTTGTAACTACTTAATCTGTACTGGGGTCCAGTCTAACTGTCGAATCTGGTTTGTCATGTGGTTATCCTTCAACCTTAGTATCCATTCTTGTAATATATGTGGAAAATAATAGAAAAAGACTTCGTGTAAATCAGTAAACATGTATTTGTCCAGATATTTGTGAGGTATTATTCTAGGGTTTCTATTGTCTTTCTTTGCAAACTCTAGTTCTTTAGTTCTCAACCAGCTTTCGATTTTTTCTTTCGTAGGGTTCCACGGTCTCAACATTCCATTTGAATGGCTCATTTCTCTCTTCTTTTCCTTGTTCTTTTCTCGCTCAATCTATCTTATCTACTCAATCCACCTCTGTTCCTACCAATGACAATATAACCATTTGTTGGGTTAACTCTTCCTCTATACTGTATGTGTTATTTACCCAAGGTTCATGTCATTCGAGTTTCCAACAAAGCCTCTAAACCTATCGGCCCTCCTGGTAAACCAGAAGGCAACACAACATACATAATGTGCCGCGCAGTCTCACCCGAGATAGATTTAATGGGTGGCTGTAAGACTCATGTGTTTACAACCTAGTATTGAGTATGAGATATGAGATCCGTATTCAGAGCCATTTACTATAACTTGTGATTGTAACCTACTATTATTCATGACTTTGCATTACCTTCATCAACTTATTTACTTAATAGCGCAACCATATTTCATAACAATATAATAACCCATTCATTCATTAAGCACAATATTTAACTACTGAAAAGAGGATAAAGATATGCATGCATTCATCAAATTACATAGATATTACCGTGGTTCACCCCCTACTGGGCTATGTCCACAAATATTTGGCTCTTGGCTCTTTTATTATGATAGTTCTACATCTATGGCGCCATTCACTTACAATTCTTCTCAGCAGGGTAAGATCTATATGAGGTGAACTAGATCGAATCAGGCCCCTCAGGCTGCGATCTAATCCTCAAGATCTACCTTCTCTCCTTTCCTCTAGTTGAACAACTTACAAAAATAGTTCATACCAACATTACATCTCGCATTAACTCATACATA
>JASDQU011312329.1:23094-48009 GCA_032191745.1 Picea mariana
ACCCTAATTTTAAAAAATTTGCTTACTGAAATTTATTACAGTGATACAGTGTTTATAAATGGCTTACCAGTCTCATCACTGTTCTTCTACACTGGTCTACTCTACTTGCATCAATGTCTTTTTGCTCGCATCTTCTTGCGCTTAAATTCTCGTACAACGGTCTGTTGTTTTCACCATTTCTTCTCTATCCAGCTCATATTCTTCATTTCTCCATTTTCTCCCTCAGTTCATGTTGTTGCTTTCATTGCATATAGTTCGACTACTTTTACAAAGAAACAACAACCTCACCTTGTCATGAGATTTTTCTTTTATTCATACTCTCGTCATCCGTTATGCTCCCAATATCTAATGCTCAAGTTGGGAATCTCAAAATGCTTAAGATCCATGATTCCAACGCTCAGGAACAATGTTTTAGCCACTTAGGAACAATGATTTAGTTAGTGTAACTGAATTGTAACTGATCAAGAAATCACGATATGAAACAACAACCCTTCAATCAGATTTGGTTTGATCAACGCCATTGGATTATACTTCGAGGTGGAGCCTGGAAACGTTAACTCCTTCCCCTATCTTCCACTGATGTGACCATAGGAGATTATATCATGTGACCATGTGATTGTGGGAGCAACCAAAGGCGGTTTGAGGGAAACCCTCTTTTTACCCCGCAATTCACTACAAGCCTCCACGCGTCCTTTCTCCAAAACTATGGTTTCGATTGCGGTCTGCTCATGAAAAATTAAGACATGAGCATGTTCTGGACCAGCAATGAGATGGGACTGTCGATCTCATGATCTTGACGATGCTCTTGAATTGACGGTTCATATCTTTCCATTCAAGTCTGCAGATCAGATCTACCCTTCCTAAATCAACGATTGAGATTTACTTTGTGATCCAGGCTTTGGGAGTTTCAAATATCAAACCTCTTTTTTCCCATATGAAAAACTTCTGGAGTTGACAATCCATTGACGCATGTCCCTCTTCGATCAACGGTCCTCGTTCACTTCAATAATTTGACCTTTCTACCAGATCAATGGTTCTGCAATCCCTTTCTTGATCAATGGTCGAGATCTCCTTTGGGTTTCCAAACTTCTAAAATCTCAAGTCTCAAACTTTACTTCCTCTCAAAGTATGTAGATTAATTCCACGTGTCCTTGCTAACGTGGTATACTAGATGTCATTACTGACATGGGTGAGACATGTAGGCAGTGTAGTGGAGTGTGGAGGAAGAGCACGGTAGTGGAGTGTGATGTGTAGTGGGTAGTGGAGTGTGACATTAGAGCACGAAGGTGGTATGTATGAGTGGTTTGGTGGTTTACTCAGAGGGAGGGTTAGGCGGTAAGTGGTAATGAGTGAGGGGGGCCCAAGTTGATAGGAATGTGACATGTATGAGGGTCCCACATGGGAAATACCACAAACTCAAACTCCCCCTCGGTTAAAGGAAGAAAGGTGCGAAGGGGGGGGGTCCGATATGTGCTATCGACCATAGATCTGAGAGCCTGATTATCGACCATTGATATTAGTGCACCCTTATTCTAACTTATCGTTTCCTTCCACTTTAGAAATATCTGATGACTGAAATTGACTTCGGATGATCCGACGGTCGAGGATGTATTTCGGCTGTCTGGCTCTTCGGACTTCAGAGACTTCAAATCTCAAACTGATGCTCCGGATCAGATGACCGAGATTCTCTTTAGACAATATGACACTTGAGGTATTATTTAGATGATCTAATGGCTGCAATCTTCTTCGAATGATTTGATGGTCGAGAATTTATTTTGGCTCTCTGGCTCTCCGGACTTTGGATATTTCAAATCTCAGACTGATGCTCTGGATCAGATGACCCAGATTCTCTTCGAACAATCTGACACTTGAGGTCTTCTTCAAATGATCTGATGGCTGTGATATTCTTCATGATCAAACAACAACATGATCGCTTGAGGTATTTTCTTTATCATATCTAGAAAATACTGTTATGTCATCTAGATAGATGACCACAAATTTATCCTTCTCCCCAATGAAGGTGATGTCCATGGGTCACTGAAAGGTTTCTCATGCGCTCATTAATCCAAAGGGAATTTTGGCATACATAAAAGTGCCCCGAGGAGTGGTAAAGGCTGTCTTTTCTCTATCTTTAGGAAAAGTAGAGATCTGATTGTAGCTAGAAGAGACAAAAATCATGGAAATCCTAGATGCACCTGTTACCATTTGCAATATGTGTTCCATCTTTGGCAGTGGGTAAGTGTCCTTCTTGGAGCTTCTGTTCAGGTTCTTGAAATTGACACAGAGTCTCATTTCTTCATTATTCTTCCTTACTGGGACCGGGTTTTCCAAGCACTCAGAATACCTCAAAGGCATAATGATCTGGTCATCCAACAAGTTTTTTATCTCTTTCTTCATAACAGGAAGCAACATAGGATTTATCTGTCTTAATTTTTTCCTAAATGGTTTGGATTCCTCTTTCAATGGGATCTTATGCTCAATGACACTCATGTCATATGTTCTAAGGTCTTCATAGGTCCAGACAAACACATCAACAAATTCCCTTAACAATTCAGCATACCCGACCCTCTCCTCCTTTGAAAAACTGCTTGACAGCTTGACAAATTTGGGGTTCCTCTCTGTGCCAATATTGCACTCAGCTAAATCGACATCCTCATTTGGGACTTTAACCTTTATCACCACATCATTTATGTCAAATAATCTTTCCAAAGGGACTAGTCCCTTTGGGATGTGGTTGTTGGGTAACTGGACAATGTGATGATCAACAATTTTGTTCAGAGAAACATTAGGATGAGGATGTATTTCGGAGTTGGTATCTTGATCAATGTGTAATGCTGAAAACTCATCAACAATCTACAAGAATATTTTGATCTCAAGATCATCCTCAAACACTTTCCAATGCTTGATGTTTTTAGGTATGGAGGGTCTATATTTTACTTCTACATCATACCTAAGCTTAGGTGGCCGAGGGATTCTAAAATTGCTTGTTGATATAGCCAAAGATTCAGACATGACATTGTCTTCTATGGGAACAAATCAAATGTTGAAAGATGAGAAAAAACTATCAATGAGGTCCCATACTTCATTTCTATATGATCTCAGCTGAGGGTGCTTAGCCTGATAAATACTAATGATCTGCTAGACAATCAGCTCAACATCTCCAAACATCAATATCTCTTCAATCCCCATGTCCTTTGCAGCCCTCAAACCTAAAACAAGAGCTTCATATTCTTCCACATTATTGGTAGTTTCAAATTCTAACTTGTAGGAGAGAGATATAGTTTCCTGAGCAGGGGAAACAAGGACTACTCGAGCACCAACACCTTCTTTAGAAGTGGCTCCATCAAAGAACATTTTCCACACAGAGGTAATAGGAGGAGAATCTTCACAGAGAGTAATGGACTTTCTAATATCAAGAGGGGGCTCAAGGGCATCAGTGAGCTACAATAAGATAGATCACAAATCAGTGTCAAGTGGAAATATAAGATGGTTGGTGGGATCTGCTTCATCGCTGATAATGTAGGCCAACTGAGCTTCTCTGTATAGTGTTCTATGCTCCACCCAAAACACAGGAATGGTAGCATATGTGAGGTCCATATGCAATGTTCCCCCAAGTCTTTTTATCCAAGATATTGACAATAGCATGCCAAACTTGGGAGGGACATCAACCACCATGATATCCATGACCACACTTTTCATGGGAAGATGAAACAAGGTCACAACCAGAGCTTTGATGAACCTAAGACATTGCACTTTCCTAGAGTCAAAGGAATACAATTCATGGTATGCTTTTGTGATTTCTAGACCTAATTCTTCCAAGACAGTTTTGGGCATGAGGTTATGAGAGGCCCCTAAATCCATCAGAAAATTATGCAGTACCTTGTCATGTATGTTTAGTGATGTGTAGAAGGGAGGGGATTAATTGTCTCTATCTTCTACCATGGGACCTAGGATGACTGCTGGCTTCGCGTCTTACAAATTGATTGAGTCTGAGGGATGATTCAAAAGTTCAAGAAACAACAGTTTAGATAGGGATCTCTTAAAGTCTTCATGCTTGAATAGCTCTGAAAGGGGTACTGGGATCCTAATATTCTGAATTTCATGCTCAAAGTTAAAATAGGAGGGGAGCTTAATAATTTATTTTACCTCTGGGATAGGACCTTTGACTACTGGTGGGGGGTTCTGTGTTCTCTTTTCCTTTCTGCTGCTTGCTGCGTCTTTGGCGAGCTTGTCTGCTCTAAGAGGCTGATTGGGGATATCAGAATTCCCATATTTGTTCTTAGAACTGAGGTTGTATCTATTCAGGTTGTCACTGTCCTTATTCCCTTTCTCAGCTCATTTAATTAAATGTCCATGAGAGACTCCTCATATGATGATTGAGTTAAGTGAGGAGAAGGTGATGCGTCTTCGAGACAATGAATTTCTGGGTCAAGGTCCTCTTCCTTTCCACCACCATCTACGACAAGGTTGTTCTGAAGAGGTGTTTGGAATTTATGATCATCCTTGTCTCTATTCCGAGGCTCTCTTTGCATAATATAAGGAGCATGGTTATTCAGACTCCATAAGTTTCCTCTTTTATCAACATTTTGAGGATTTGTGTATGTTTTCTTTCCCTCCAATTCCAACCTTTCCATTCTAGCTGAAAGTGATTTTAGTAACTTGGTTACTTTGTCCATTTGAGGGAGGAGGGCAGAGGAACTAGAGGTTGAGGCTTCAGATCTTCCCCTTCCTCTGTCTTTATCAACCTTATTCTTGAGTTAGTCAACTACCAATATGTTAGATTCTACTTCCAGGGCTGCATCTTACATATAAGCAAAGGAGGTAACTCTTCTCTCTCTTAACAAGAGGCAGAAGTCAGGTTCAAAAGTAATAACATAGGTAATCTTGGCAGAGGCTTCTGTAGGCTTTATCTCAGCAGGGATCTTATTGTACATTTTGTTGAATCTTTTGGAGAAGTCAAAGACAGATTCTCCCTCCTATCTCTTTAGGGATTCGAACTCCGTGATATAATACATGAAGTCTTTTTTATCCCCCCATTGTCTCAAGAAGATATCATCTAAAGCCTCAATCCCAACAATGGATCCAAGAGCTAGAGCTCTGAATCACTTTCTGTCTTCTCCATCAAGGCTATGGACAAAAATCCTCATCCATACATCTTCGTCTACTATGACATAGTTATCAACATAACTATAGAAAGATGCAAGGTGCTCTTATATAGTTATATCTCCCTCTCCTGTAAACTTAGGTAGTTTCTTAAGGTAGCCACCAACTGGTAGGGCATTAAGAGGTAGAGGCAGAATGAGAGGGGCATATCTAGAAGCTACTATGGCGTCCATTCTATTTCTAGGGGGATTAACACCTGCCATTGGGATGTGAACTGGAGGAGAACTAGGTGGGGACGGAGTTTGAGCAGGGGAGATTGGAGGCGTGTTTTTTGGGAAAAAAGAAAAAAATGGAGGACTTGAGGGAGTAGAGGTTTCCCTCTCCATAAATTTAGCAACTTTAACAGGAGGAGTAGTAGTGAAGCTCGGAGAGGGAAAATCAGTAGGAAAACTCCCAAAATTTAAGCTTATAGAAATTCCAACAGAGGGTGTAGCAGGAAAATGAGAAATAGATATTGGATTTTCTATAGGAGGATGGTGAAAATTATCAGAAATACCTAGTTCAATAGTTGAAGTACCTTCTTGAAGGGTCTTTCTTCTTCTGACAATTTTCTCTAGGTCGGTTTCAGGAGTAGCTAGAGGCAGTTGTGGAGTAGACCTCGTGTGTATGCCTTTGGAAGTCATAGAAGAAACAATGGAGTTTCCTTAATGAAGTTGCGAGGTGCATAGTTGAAATATTTGATGTTCTAAGTTCGGATGCACCTTCAGAACTAGTAAGCTTTGTCATTCAATCCTAGGGAAAATATTCAATTTCGTCCTAGACAATGGTGCCAGAAATGTTATCCCTAGAATTCACCTCTGGATTGCGGCAAAGGTAAGCCCAATACCCATCAATTTTTATGTCACAATGAATAAATTTAAAGGTGGTATAATGGACACACTCTCATGATTATATCGCTTCAACTCAGAAAACTGGGCTACCATACATAAGTAGGTGAGGTCTTGATCTAACTACAATCAGTAGATTGTAGTGAAGGGTGAGTAAGGGGAATAAATGGTGAAGAAAAGTAGAAGTTTGCTATGAACATCAGGTCTTCCAGCAGACTAAGGAGGAAAAGCTTCGAATACAAGATCCTTTTGAACCTGAAACTTCAGGAAATTGAAAATTTCATAATAATATTGCAATCATATATGCATTGTAATACAGTCACAACAATTCGAATGGATCACCCTTGCCTAAGTCTTCAATATCATAAGAAAAATAGATGATGAGAAAAACGAATGTCATTAAACAAGAAGTCTCAAATGGCCATACATAACTAGAGAACCAAAGGCTTCATTAAAACTTTACAATCCGGGAGCTTAGCTCAACCATCGACCTTAACAAAATATCTAAACTGAGTATTTATACTCAGAACTACCACCTCCCTCCAGAAGCGCATTCTGGTCATCGCATTCAAGGTTTGGCGTTTGGATATTTCTCTCTTGGGCTGCAACTGCATTCTTCTACTAGACTCAAAGATCATATCGATATGGGATTTGCAGGAAAAATCCATGACAGGGAAACTTTCGGCTGACAGTCTGCCCTCCATGGCCAGATTCTCCATGCTTTCCATTTATGTGGTGAAAGAAGGTTTCAACCAACTTTCCCATTTTCATTAACTACTTTTATTAGGATCGGGACTCAGTCTAACACCCATGAATGTCCCGGGTGATGTTACGACTCCTTCGAGTTAATTCTGGCACCTCAAGGTCTTGCAACTCTTCCTTTGTGACCAACTCAGGCGCTTTGATCCTTTTCATAGCTGCTCTTCATCTGACCCTGGGATGCAACCGTGTTCCTAATTCCCAGGCTGTTGTTGGGAAAAACACCCTATGGACTAGCAAACTAGGGTCAGACTTGCATGCATATTTGACCGAATAGAAACTACTTTTTTACCTACATCCCAAGATTTAAATCCCTTTTTCTCAGTAAATGCATGGAAAAGGACCACCTACCTTATTACCGACATTCGATGTTGATCCTCCGTTGTGATTGACTACTTGTTTGCAATGCTCCTTCCAAAGATAACCTGCACTCAAGACAAACAACAACTATGCATGCATGCTACTTCTATACTCAAGGGTTAGAAATCAAGCATAAACTAATCAAACCATGGATAATTCATGAATTGGGATGGGAAAAGCATTCTTTTTATTACTTAAAGTGAATCAACTTACAAAAGCTGAGACCGAACACCGCTCCTTGAACCTGATCCTAGGCTCCTCTTCTTTTGTCCTTCAACTAATTTGCATTAAATCTCCTTTGGCATGAGGAAAGGCTAAAGGGTTGGGACAATGGATTACGTAAATGGGTAGAGTTTCTTCGCTATATTTTTTCCTCTTCCAAATGGTACCCCTACCCCTTCTTTTATAGGATAGAAGGAGCTAGGGTTTTGGATGAACCCTCAGCCATGTATGGCTGGGAGTTTCAGTTAACTCACCCATAGATTTTTGTTCCGTAAAACACTCTACGGACTAGCAAACTAGCGTTAGACTTGCATGCAGATTTGACCGAATAGAAACTACTTTTTTACCTACATCCTAAGATTTAAATCCCTTTTTCTCAGTAAATGAATGAAAAAGGACCACCTACCTTATTACCAGCGTTCGATGTCGATCCTCCATTGTGCTTGACTACTTGTTCGCAATGCTCCTTCCAAAGATAACCTACACTCAAGACAATCAACAACTATGCATGCATGCTACTTCTATACTCAAGGGTTATAAATCAAGCATAAACTAATCAAACCATGGATAATTCATTAATTGGGATGGGAAAAGCATTCTTTTTATTACTTAAAGTGAATCAACTTACAAAAGCTGAGACCGACCACCGCTACTTGAACTTGATCCTGGGCTCCTCTTCTTCTGTCCTTCAACTGCTTTGTGTTAAATCTCCTTTGGCATGAGGAAAGGCTAAAGGGTTGGGACAATGGATTACGTAAATGGGCAGAGTTTCTTCGCTATATTTTTTCCTCTCCAAATGGTACCCCTACGCCTTCTTTTATAGGCTAGAAGGAGCTAGGGTTTTGGACGAACCCTCGGCCATGCATGGCCGGGAGTTTCAGTTAACTGACCCATAGCTTTTTGTTTCGTTGGAAACTTTCTTTTTTCGTGCTTTTGTAGGTACACGCGGGCTGTTGTGAGTTAGCCAGCATGTACATGCATGCACTAATGGGTTAGGGCGCGTGGGCCTTGACACAAGAGGATTTTCAAAGAGTTGTTCAGCAGAGTTTTGGCAAAGAAGGGATATGAGTTGGCTTGATGCTAGGTAAGCATGTGTGGTGCAATTTAGGGTTATAACACAAGCGCTTCAGGATTTCGCATTTTGTGAGTTTACATTATGATCCTTGTTGGAATCCCCGAGTCACGAAATCGCGATTGCATGGATCGAGAGACACAAATCCCTCTATAAATTCTTCGTTGTGATTTTAATCGTCAACAACCTGTCGAAAAGATAATTTTCCCACCCCATTCATTGATCACATTGTCGATGAATGCACTAGCTGCGAGGTATTTTCATTCATGGATGGTTTCTCGGGATATAACCAGACTCAGATCAAACATGTTGAACAACATAAAACAACTTTTATTTGTCCTTAGGTCATGTTCGCATATCGTAGGATGCCTTTTGGCTTGAAAAATGTTAGATCCACCTTTCAGTGGGCCATGTTGTTTTCTTTTCATGACCTTAGATATATAGTCGAGGATTATCTCTATGATATATAATTACACTCTCGAAAGAGATCTGATCATCCTGCTCATCTTTGACTAGTCTTTTAGCGATATCACTACTATAAGATTCACTTGAATCCTAACAAGTGGAGTTTCTGCATGACGCCAGGTCATCTCTTAGGTTTCATTGTTTCTAAAATGGGGATCATGGTCGATCCTCTCAAGGTTAAGGAGATAGTTCAGTTGCCTCCCTTGTGCACAATACCCCAACTTCAGAGCTTATAGGTAAAAGCAAAATTTCTTCGGTGTTTTGTCATGAATTACACTGAGATCAATAAAGGGTTTATGCATCTCTTGAAAAATGGAGTCCCATTCTGTTGGGACAAAGCTGCTCAGTGCTCCTTTGGAGCATTGAAACATGCCCTAACATTTTCCCCTCTGCTACGGCCTCCCGATTATAATAGAGATTTCTTGTTATATCTGGCTGCTACAAAAAACCATTGTCATGGCCTTGGTTCAAGAGGATGATTTTCTCAATGTGAATGTTATAAATTACCTTAGCCAAGGCCTGGTTGGGTCGAAAGTCAACTATTCTCACATTGAGAATCTTGCTTTGGCAGTAGTGCATGCTGTCCAACTATTTCGCCATTACATTTTGCTTTGCAAGACCACCGTCATTGCCATTGTGAACCTTTTCCAATATGTGTTAACATGATGGGTCATTGGCAGAAAGATCAGTAAATGGATTGTAATCCTCCATAAATTTGACTTGGATATTGTTTCCGCGAAATCAAAAAAGTCGTCAGTCTTTGCAGAACTTATTTCGGAACTTCCAGTCGAGTCTAGTGATATTATTCCCAAAGAATCACCTATCAAAGGATATATTTTTCTTATCACATCTTCGAACCTCTAGTATGGAGATATACTAGTCTATCTCTAGACTTTGAAGGGACCTGCTTTTACTTCTCACGATGAGCGTCGATGAATTCTCCATCAGGAACAAAACTTTATCATACTCGATAATACTTTGTATCGTCGAGGTGTAGATTTCATTCTTCATCGAGGCCTTATCGATGAAGAAACAGAGATCATTTTGAATGACTGTCACACTACAGCGTGTGGTGGTCATTTGTTTGGGTTGGAAACAACCCAAAATATTCTACGTGCCGATTACTTCTGGCCCTCATTCATCAAGGATTGCGTTGAAGCGCTGAAGAAGTGCCACCGATGTCAGATCTTTTATTGGAAGATGCAGGCACATCCTACTCCCATGTTTCCTATCATTACTATTGGTCCTTTCACCAACTGGGGGATTGATTTCACTACATGTCACCCGGCCTCATCCAGGGGCCATCGTTACATCATTGTAGCAGTAGACTACTTCACAAAGTGGGTCGAGGCTATGCCAACGTTTAAAAATGATGGTGAAACAATGTCGCTTTTCATTTTTAATCAGATAGTAACAAGGTTCAACGTACCAAAGGCGATTTTCACTACTCATGGCAGTCACTTTCAAAATAAAATGATGACCGAGTTGAAATCAAAGCTTAGGTTGAGGCAAGAGAATTCATCACCTTATTACCCACAAGAAAATGGTCAGGTTGAAGCTGTGAATAAGTAGCTAAAGGATATTCTTCAACGAAATATCAATTCTACCAAGTCGAATTAGCATTTGATGTTGTACTCAGATTTATGGGCCTACTGAACGTCTGTGAAGACTACCACTGGTTTCTCACCTTTTCAATTCATTTACAGGATGGAATCAGTCTTACCTAATGAGTGTTAGATTCCTTCTTTGAAGTTGGAAGTAGAGCTATTTCCAAACACGTCATCGCTTGAGAAATCCCAATTATATCTCGAGCAACTCGATGAGTAGTGTCGTTATGCATCCTTGGCCAATGAGGCTCATAAGCAATGAGTCAAGTGTCAGTATGATTGGTCCATTTGTCCTTGTATTTTCTCTGAAGGAAATCTTGTCCTTGTTTATGATCAAGACAAATATCCCCTAGGGGCAGGCAAGTTCAAACCCATGTGCTTAAGACCGTTCATTGTGAAAGAGGTTTTGAATAAGGGTGCGTACCATCTGGTTGATTTTGAAGGAAATTCCTTGGCAGAGCCTAAAAATGGGCTCTATCTCAAGAAGTATTACTCGTAGGTTGGTCACCCGGGTGAATTCTTGTACATATGTATAGTTCTTATACAAGTTTTGTATTTTTTTTGTGGACATGTAGTTATTTATGTCTTGTTTTTCACTGTGGCAGATGTCAAGTGAATCAGAGGTGTATTTTGGGTTCACGGATGATGCTAGATGACACACTCGGAGGCTTGCTTCCACATCTTGGGTGATTTTCAGACTTGGAGGCCAGTTTCTATCTTCCAGAGGTATTTTTCTAGGTGACGCCACAAACAATGTCACTGAGTACAATGCAGTGATAAAGTTTCTTCATGATGCTTTGTCACATGGCATTTCACACCTATGGGTCTACCTAGATGATTAACTGGTTGTGTCCCATTTAAAAGGAGTTTACTGCATTTATGATCCTACTTTGCACCGACGTTTCCTTAGGGTACGTCTCTTAGAATGTTACTTTGATTACATTACGTATATCGATGTTCCTAGGAGATTTAATCACATGACAGATACTCTATCTAATCACATATTAGATTGGCATGTTGCACACACATAGAAAGAGAATCACACACATATACATGTACATACATTTATAAAAAATGTGATCCATAAGACAAATAATATGTATGTATCCTGAGTCGGTGAACTGCCAATATGTTAGATTCTACTTCCAGGGATGCATATTGTGTATAAGAAAAGGAGGTAACTCTTCTCTCTCTTAACAAGAGGTAGAAGTCAGGGTCAAAAGCACTAACATAGGTAATCTTGGCAGAGGTTTTTGTAGGCTTTATCTCAGCAGGGATCTTGGAGGTGTGTTTCTTGGGAAAAAAGAAAACAACGGAGGACTTGAGGGAGTAGATCTCCATAAATGTAGCAACTTTAATAGGAGGAGTAGTAGTGAAGCTCGGAGAGGTAAAATCAACAAGAAAACTCCCAAAATTTAAGCTTATAGAAATTCCAACAGAGGGTGTAGCAGGAAAATGAGAAATAACTATTGGATTTGCTATAGGAGGATGGTGAAAATTATCAGAAATACCTAGTTCAACAGTTGAAGTACCTTCTTGAAGGGTCTTTCTTCTTCTGACAATTTTCTCTGGGTTGGTTTCAGGAGTAGCTAGAGGTAGCTGTGGAGTAGACCTCATGTGTCTGCCTCTGGAAGCCATAGATGAAACAATGGAATCGCCTTAATGGAGTTGTGAGGTGCATGGTCTAAATATTTGATGTACTAAGTTTTGATGCACCTTCAGAACTAGTAAGCTTTGTCGTTCAATCCCTGGGAAAATCTTCAATTTCATCCTCGACAATGGCGCCAGAAATGTTAGCACCAGAAGTCACCTTTGGATTGCAGTAAAGGTAAGCCCAATACCCATCAGTTTTTATGTCACAATGAATAAATTTAAAGGTGGTCTAATGGATGCACTGTCAGGATTATATCGCTTCAACTTAGAAATCTGGGCTGGCATACATAAGTAGGTGAGGTCTTGATCTAAGTACAGTTAGTAGATTGTAGTAAAGGGTGAGTAAGGGGAATAACTAGTGAAGAAAAGTAGAAGTCTGCTATGAACATTGGGTCTTCCAACAGGCTAAGGAGGAAAAGCTTTGAATACAATATCCTTTTGAACCTGAAACTTCAGGAAATTGAAAACGTCATAATAATATTGCAATCAAATATGCATTGCAATACAGTCACAACAAGTCGAATGGATCACCCATGCCTGAGTATTCAATATCAGAAGAAAAATAGATGATTTGAAAGCTAACTCTCATTAAGCAAGAAGTCTCAAATGGACATACATAACCAGAGAACTAGAGGCTTCATTAAAACTTTACAATCTGGGAGCTTAGCTCAACCATCGACCTTAACAAAATATCTAAACTGAGTATTTATACTCAGAACTACCACCTCCCTCCAGAAGCACATTCTGGTCATCGCATTCAAGGCTTGGTGTTTGGATCTTTCTCTCTTTGGCTGCACCTGCATTCTTCTTCCAGACTCAAAGATCAGATCGGTATGGGATTTGCAGGAAAAATCCATGACAGAGAAACTTTCAGCTGACAGTCTGCCCTCCATGGCCAGATTCTCCATTCTTTCCATTTATGTGGTGAAACAAGGTTTCAACCACCTTCCCCATTTTCATTAACTACTTTTATCGATATTGGGGAGAGGCTTGACACCCATGAATGTCCCGAGTGAGCTTACGACTCCTTCGAGTCAATTCTGGCACCTCAACGTCATGCAACTCTTCCTATGTGACCAACTCGGGTGCTTTGATCCTTTGTGTAGCTCCTCTTCATCTGACCCTGGGATGCGATCGTGTGCCTAATTCCTAGGCGCTTCGGGATTTCACATTTTGTAAATTTACATTGTGATCCCTACTAGAATCCTTGATTCATGAAATTGTGATTGCATGGATCGAGTGAAACGTATCCCTTTGCATCGTACGACCTTGATGAACATCAACATTTCAGGACCTTGGGCCATCGACAGTCCTTACTTCATTTCCCCCCAAAATGAATTTCTCTATGTTGATCCTGTGCCACGCGTCTTTCAGGAATGGACGGTCAAGATAATTTTGGGACTTTTCATGTTGCGAGTCTTCAAGACTCTACCTTGCTACTTTCTCGACTCATGAAATCGTGAAAACATGATCCAACAGTCCAACTCTCTCCTTTGATCAACGACTGTAATCTTTTTGCGATTTCACATTTTTTGAGTTCCAAAGACTCTGCTTTTGACTACTCCATCTCGTGAAATCAAGAAATGCAAATCTTGCACCACACATCCTCCCGAAATGAACGGTTCCGATCATATCACGATTTTGGACCTCTCCTTGACGCTAAACTTGCTGTAACTGTATGATCCTAATTACCTAATGGCCGTCGATCTGATCTTCTAGATGGATCTCCACCACCGAAATCTGATCTTGATTACTCACTTGATTTGAGTTGACATCAGACTTCTTCAAGTGTTGTGCCTGGTTCTCACAAATGAGGCTTGTGTGGCTTACTCGAATGACCGGTTGAGGGCTCGGGAAAACAAAAGATCAGAGGAAGAGATGAAAAGATGAAACATTGGCCAAAGAGAGAACATGAATGTTGAGGGCTGATACTTCCTAGATAGGCTGACAAGGAAATCAGGTCGATCAAATGGATGAAGGCAAAGAGAAGACAAGCTACAAGTCCAGAGGGAAAACTTACGATCAGGTTTGCAAAAGGGGGAGGGACAGACAAAGATACAAACTTAGGTAGAAACCACAAACCCTTAAGTTTTTGACAAACTTATGTGCTATCACTGCTCAAAAAATCATCAAAAAATCAATTTCATTTTAAATCAAAGAATAAATCACTGTAATTCATCCTTGTGCCATCTTTTAGCTGACATAATACAGAGTTTAACTTAACTATAATTTAATTTTAAGAACAAGGAGTGGATAGTGAATATGGGAAGGCGAGGAGACTTAACGTGTGAAACAGTGAGAGAATGGTAGGGAAAAAGAGAATATTGTTCATAAAGCAAATCAAGTAATCCATAAAAAAAACTCAGTATTCAATACAAAATATTCCAATACCATTTAAACAATTACTGTGTAAAAAACTGTTCACTGTCCCACATCCAATTTCTTCTAGAATTCTCAATTAATACAGTCTATAATCATACTTAGAATCACTATGCCTTTAAACAGGCTTGTTAAGAGAATAATTGGTTTCTTTCATTTCTTTTCCTTTCTTTTAAACAAAATAAAAAGAAACACACAGTCACATTGCTCCATCGCTATCCATCATATATCACTATAAAATATGAACCACTGTCCATAATTCACATTTTTCCCAAATAAAACATATACACAGGTCTTTTTTCCAGATTTAGCAGACTTTTTAAAACTTGCCCTATTTCATGTCGTTTATTATATCAACCAATAAAACTTGCAATGAAACCATAATAAAAAACCTCGAGCTTTATCACTGGTGGTGCAATTAAATAAAACATGCACGATGCCTCCATAATACATACACCCTAAACAATGAAATCACAGTCATCACTTTCTAGAATTTTCCATGATCCCAATAGGGGCTAATAAAACACACAAGAACCACCAACTAACAATTAACACCATGTTGTAAGAATACAACAATCAAAAGAATAACGAGAAGAGATAGCCATTGATTGCACATTATCACTGATTCCAAATCAACCAATTTAATCAAATAAAAATGAATAGGTTGCCAACACAACTATCATAACCAAAAAGAGGCAGCCCCTTGACTGTATATCAATTCTCATCCCCAATCACAAATTTCCAACCAAATCAATCAAACGAGTTCAATATAAGTATTCAAAACAACTTCCATAACCATTCAACCAATCTATGACAGACAACAAGATGCCTGACAAGAGTGTGAACAATTGGGGATTATCAAAATCGGGCTCTGTAACAATGAATAAAAGAAGTAATCAAGAGTTCACTTGGTCATCAAAGCACAGAGAGATTGGAGTTTGAACATATGAACAATAGGCGGAGACCCTTCAATACAAGCATGGTGGAATCATAGGGCTTATTACAACTATCGATCTATGTAATGGTGTAATAATTCAACGATGGGTAGGGTAGGAAAACAATACAGAGGAGCAACAAATGCCCATTGGACAGTAATGAGTACCCGGAACACACAGAGGCATAACCCTTGTGTATTTCGAAGACCGAATCAATGCATAACAATGCATGTGGGAATTTTGGCTTGAGGCATAAATTATATCACCAAACCACCATAAAGTATACATCTTGGCATAATTGCCACCCTATAACCAACTTCTGAGATACGTTGATGCCAATACCACAAAAATAATCCCACGACCAGGTGGATAACCCACGATCAGGTCTCTGGAAAATACATAGTGACCGAGAGATAGTTTGAAAAAATACACAACTACAAGAAGAACGAATATGACTGGGTATGGTTACCCATAATTGTGAGGAAACGAGAAATAAGGATAAATAGAGTGAAACCCTCCAACAAAACACAAAGTGATAATACCCATGTCCACTTAAAACAACAGAGAGCCATCACAGTTTTCACCACATAGAAAACCAACGAATGCATAACTTCAACCAATCAATTCTTTTATTTGCAAAACAAATAACCACACTTTCATTCCCACGCATATAGACAATTGCCAATCTCAGGAAAACACAAACCAACGCATCACTATGCCATTGTTCATTCATACACAAAGCAAAATTCAAAATAACCATACCTATAACCAATAGCTTTTAAAAAAAGGGCGAGATGGCCACGCAGTTCCTTCCAGGGTTCGATCTCAGAGCTTAACCACCAGCAAAACCAAATGAAACAATAACCATACTAGGGTGATGGCCAAATGGGAGAAGTATGGAGTGATGTGCATTTACTATACGTCACTTCCATCTTCTTCTACATTCAATTTTGAAGTACTCGACATCCAACAACCATCAATACATTAACCATGCCATTAATTCCAACCATTGAAACTTACAACGATATTGCTTGCCAAATGCGCCACCCAAATTCCATATTAACCATTTCCAAAACCATACCATACCATATATCAAATGCGTCCAATATAACTCAATTTCCATTGCATAGCCACTAACCATTTGTAGTTAGGATTAAAACTAACTTGTTTCATTTCAAATGCACATAACTTCTAACATAGCATAGTATAGGCTCTTTCTTTGGAATTTTTTTATAAGTCTCTTTCCCATATCTTTTGTTTTATGTTGTTACTAACATATGTCTTGTGCAAGTGTGGTCAGGTAATAATCTCGGTGATATAATCAAGTGTAACAACTATAATATATATGCCAATCATACATAAAATTAAGCTTCGAATAACAGAACATCCATAAAATGCATCATCCACCTGTTATTATGAAAAAAAATGAAGCCAAGACTGCATCATCAACCATATAAGATCCGGTAAGCAATATCGAACAACAACATAAAAAGTGTGATATGACTATGTATGAGCCTCCGATCTACAAGGGGTCCCACCTACTAATATTATATCTTATTAGCATAGTTTAAATAATATGCTTTAGCAATACTTTGCGGGCAAAATTACTCGTTGTGATTTTAATCGTCAACAACCTGTCCGAAAGATAATTTTCCCACCCCATTCATCGATCAGATTTTTGATGAATGTGATGGTTGCGGGGTATTTTCATTCATGGATGGTTTCTTGGGATATAACCAGATTCAGATCAAACACGAAGAACAACATAAAACAAATTTTATTTGTCCTTGGGGCATGTTCGCGTATTGTAGGATGCCTTTTAGCCTGAAAAATGTTAGATCCACCTTTTAGCGGGCCATGTTGTTTTATTTTCAAAACCTTAGATATATAGTCGAGGCTTATCTCTATGATATAGAATTACACTCTTGAAAGAGATCTGATCATCCCGCTCATCTTCGACTAGTCTTTTAGCGATGTCGCTACTATAGATTCACTTGAATCCTAACAAGTGGAGTTTCTGTGTGATGCTAGGTCATCTCTTAGGTTTCATTGTTTCTAAAATGGGGATCATGGTCGATCCTCTCAAGGTTAAGGAAATAGTTCAGTTGTCTCCCCTGTGCACGATACCCCAACTTCATAGCTTATAGGGAAAAGCAAAAATTCTTCGGTGTTTTGTCAGGAATTACACCGAGATCACTAAAGGGTTTATGCGTCTCTTGAAAAATGGAGTCCCATTATGTTGGGACGAAGCTGCTCAATGCTCCTATGGAGCATTGAAACATGCCCTAACATTTTCCCCTCTGCTATGGCCTCCCGATTATAACAGAGATTTCTTGTTGTATCTGGCTGCTGCAGAAAACCATCGGCATGGTCTTGGTTCAAGAGGATGATTTTCTCAATGAGCATGTTATATATTACCTTAGTCAAGGCCTGGTTGGGTCAAAACTCACCTATTCTCACGTTGAGAAGCTTGCTTTGGCAGCAGTGCATGCTGTCCAACGGTTTCGTAATTACATTTTTCTTCGCAAGACCACCGTCATTGCCATTGTGAACCCTTTCGAATATGTGTTAACACGACGGGTCATTGGCAGAAAGATCAGTAGATGGATTGTAGTCCTCCAAAATTTTGACTTGGATTTTGTTTCTGTGAAATAAAAAAAGTCATTGGTCTTTGCAGAACTTATTTCGAAACTTCCAGTCGAGTCTAGTGATATTATTCCCGAAGAATCACCTATCAAAGGAGATATTTTTCTTATCACATCTTCGAACCCCTGGTATGGAGATATACTAGTCTATCTCTAGACTTTGAAGGGACCTGCTTTTGCTTCTCATGATGAGAATTGATGAATTCTCCATCAGGAATGAAACTTTATCATACTCGATAACACTTTGTATCGTTGAGGTGTAAATTTCATTCTTCGTCAAGGCCTTATCGATGAAGAAGAAGAGATCATTTTGAATGAGTGTCACACTGGAGCATGTGGTGGTCATTTGTTTGGGTTGGAAACAACCCAAAATATTCTACGTGTCGATTACTTCTGGCCCTCATTCATCAAGGATTGCATTGAAGTGCTGAAGAAGTGCCACCCGTGTCATATCTTCTCTTGGAAGATGTGGGCACATCCTGCTCCCATGTTTCCTATCATTACTGTTGGTCCTTTCACCAACTAGGGGATTGATTTCACTACATGTCACCCGGCCTCGACTGGGGGCCATCATTACATCATCGTAGCAGTAGACTACTTCACAAAGTGGGTCGAGGCTATGCCAACATTTAACAATGATGGTGAAAGAATGCATCTTTTCATTTTTAATCAGATAGTAGAAAGGTTCAACGTCCCAAAGGGGATTTTCACTACCCATGGCAGTCACTTCCAAAATAAAATGATGACCGAGTTGACATCAAAGCTTGGGTTGAGGCAAGAAAATTCGTCACCTTATTACCCATAAGAAAATGGTCAGGTTGAAGCTGTGAATAAGTATCTAAAGGACATTCTTCAATGGAATATCAATTCTACCAAGTTGAATTAGCATTTGATGTTGTACTCAGATTTATGGGCCTACCGAACGTCTGTGAAGACTACCACTAGTTTCTCACCTTTTCAATTCATTTACGAGATGGAATCAGTCTTACCTATTGAGTGTTAGATTCCTTCTTTGAAGTCGGAAGTAGAGCTATTTCCAGTCACTTCACCGCTTGAGGAATCCCTATTATATCTCGAGTAGCTCGATGAGCAGCGTCGTGATGCAGCCTTGGCCAATGAGGCTCATAAGAAATGAGTCAAGTGTCAGTACGATTGATCCATTTGTCCTTGTATTTTCTCCGAAGGAAATCTTGTCTTGGTCTATGATCAAGACAAATATCCCATAGGGGCAGGCAAGTTCAAACCCATGTGGTTAAGACCATTCATTGTGAAAGAGGTTTTGAATAAGGGCACTTACCGTCTGGTTGATTTTGAAGGAAATTTCTTGGTAGAGCCTAGAAATGAGCTCTACCTTAGGAAGTATTACTCGTAGGTTGGTCACCTAGGTGAATTCTTGTACATATGTATAGTTCTTATACAAGTCTTGTCTTTTTTTTTGTGGACGTGTAGTTATTTATGTCTTCTTTTTCACTGTGGTAGATGTCAAGTGAATTAGAGGTGTATTTTGGGTTCGTGGATGACGTTAGCAGACACACTCGGAGGCTTTCTTCCGTAGCTTGGATGATTTTCACACTTGAAGGCCAGTTTCTATCTTCCAGAGGTATTTTTCTAGGTGACATCACAAACAATGTCGCCAAGTACAATGCAGCGATAAAGTTTCTTCGTGATGCTTTGTCGCATGGCATTTCACACCTCTGGGTCTACCTATATGATCAACTGGTTGTGTCCCATTTAAATGAATTTTATTGCATTTATGATACTACTTTGCATTGACGTTTCCCTAGGGTACGTCTCTTAGAACGTTACTTTGATTACATTACGTATATCCATGTTCCTAGGAGATTTAATCACATGACAGATACTCTATCTAATCACATATTAGATTGGCATGTTGCACACACATAGAAAGAGAAGCACACACATATACATGTACATACATTTAGAAAAAATGTTATCCATAAGACAAGTAATATGTATATCTATCTATCTATCTACCTATATATATATATATATATATATAGGTGGGCGCGAACGCCTCAAAAATAAGGTTCAATATATATCATTGGGCTTATTCCCTCAAAACATACATGTACAAAATGTTCCCTCGTCACATATAGAGTCTAGCCTATCTAAGCTCGGGGCCTATTGGCCCTTCCATAATGAAAAATGGCTTGGCTAAACACTGAAAGAGCTGGACCCATGTCTATGACACCTCCACTACATGAGGCTGCATGGAAGGTGGGAGATCCTTGATCTCGACCTTGGGAATTGTGCAAGTGAGCGTGATGAGGTTGGGCTCCACTCATCTCAAAACTATCTCAGCCTCTCTGGCTGGAGGTCCCCCTGCAGTTGCTAGTTTGCTGGTTGATATTGGTCCAACCTCTGGTTGAGGACATCGCTGAGTCCTCATGAAGTCTTCTGGGCGCACTAGTCCCACATCTGTACATAGCAGATACACGAAATTCAGTACTCTACACACATATAAAAATGATATATATATATATATATATATACCTATCTCTCCTCATTCCTCTCCAGGAGGCATGGGCATGTATGGGTCATTAGAAAATTTGATTCCATTGTATGGGTAGTCCTCTATTGCCGAAATCTGTCGTGCCCACTAGTCAAAAAATGTGTCTTCGAAGGCCAATATGGTCCTCCCTCCTCCCTGTCGTGGAAAAAATGCTTCCCATATACATACCACTAGGAATGAGGCCACATGCGTCCACACCGTCTCTCTGGGACTAAGGTTGGGAACCCTCTCGAAGGAGAAGGAACACATAATAGTGTCGAACCCAAAGTTCTTGTTGCTGCATTGCCGACACTCTGTCATTTGTCTCTTCATGCATGTAAGCATGGTCGTGCTCTAGTAAAAAATATGGGCCTCTTGGCACTGAATAGCACAGTGCATGTGTTCTCGGGAAGCCTGGTTTAGGGTTGCAGATCTAGTAATCCACCCAATCAGTAGTAATATCACTCGCAGAGTCAAGCTCATGATCTTGTGAATCAACACCTGAGAACCTACCTTATCATTGTCGGCCTCACAGTACATCCGGATGTAGTACTCGATGTTGAAAGGCCTAGGGGGAAATGTTTGTAGTTCACTAGTTCCCCTCTCCTCAAGATGCCAATCAAGGAGTAGATATCCTTAGTTGTTAGAGCCAACGACTATCCCTCTAGCATGAATGCCTCTACATCCAAGTGCTAGTAATCAATAAGAGTGTTCAGTATCCTGGGTTGTGCCTTCATAAAAGGACACTGGAAGAAATTCCATAGCCTGCATTGTTCCAATTCGGCGATGGCGGCATGGTCCTCTTTGACTAGTATGTCTATATCCTCATGTTCCCTCTCCCTCCAGTGGACATACATCCTATTCCATGGAAAATTGAATGGAGTTAGCTCTTTATTTTCATTTTTTTCAAACCTTTAAGGTTGTACGTGGGCTATAGTGGCCTCAGTCACGTATGTACACAGACAAAGTGTTTTATTCCTGAGTACATACGTGGGATGTCCTTGGAAAACCCACATACATGCAGGGTTTCTCTTTTTAGGAGAGCGCGCCTCCTCAAAAACAAAATTAAATTCATAAAGGAAGTATTGAATTTCAAGAGGGATGGGTTTTTATTTACTTGGTCCAAGTGGAAGTTTGTTTCATCCACTGAAGCTCCCAGAATCAACTTCTTTAGAAAAAGGGTTTTTCTCCTTTTGGTCAATTTTCAAAATGTAATGGTGAAAATGAGTTGTCAACTTCTATTTATAGACTTTTTTGGCCCTTTTTGCCACTTTTTTGACCCTCTTTGTCAGTTCTTCCTGGCTTGGAAATCACTTAGTTCCGATTCCAAGTTTCTTATTGAATGTTATGATACCTCTTTTTATTTTGGTTTGGTAATTTTTCGGGGATGGGTCACTTTTGGTATCCTTTGGTAAAAGTCGTTTTTCCAACTTTTTGCATATAAGTTAGGATTTCATCTCCACTTTCTGCATCTCGTTGTCTTTTCTGATTTTCCATAGGATCGACCCCACCAAAGTGTGACATAGAACCTGCATTGCTACTCTATAAGTGTCCTAATTAAGTTGTAGAGCCTACCTTTACATGGATGCCCTAGGTAGACCCTTTTTGCATTTTTGCGTCCATGTTGTCAGTAATGACTATAGGCTTGGGAGTCCTTATTAGTCATGTCATGATTATGAGATTGAGCTTCATTCGTCTGATGTACCATCATTCTTGGACTCACACTTAGGACTCCCAAATGCGCACGCTTTGTTTTATTTCAAGATCGCTTTACAATCCGAAAGAAACATTCGACGAGACTGTATTTATGCTTTTTGATCTTTTCTGGATTAACTGAGAAAAGTAACCCTCTGGAGTCTTGTTTAAGCCATTTTCAGACTCTCTAAACATGAAAATATTTACGAGCGATCTTGTTGTCCTTCACGCTCGCCAAACTTAAATTTGAAGGCACATCTGTCCAATGGTAGTTTACCCCTTTTTCGGTTTGGACAACCAATTTACTGAATAAAGGTATGCTATAGGAATTTCGGTTCGCTAGAAGAGTATTCTGAGGCGTAAGTTTAACCCTTTTTCGGGCATAAGGGACTAAATATTCGAAAAAGGAACATTCTCCTTAGTTTTGGTTTATCATCTTTTTCGAGCCTTAGAGATTACTTAAAAAAAAGGAACCCCCACAGAGTCCATAGTTAAGTTCTTTTCAGACTCCCTAAAATTGAAAATATCATCGAGTGACCATGTTCCTTCACACTCGCTAAATTGGTCTAGAAGAAAATCTACTGGCATGAGTTTAACACTTTTTCCATCCTATAGATTATAGCAGAAAAAGGTATGCCTCGGGAGATTCATCTCACCGAGAGAGTTCTCCTCAGTAACTTTTAAACTTTTTCGCTCTAAGGAGACTAAATTAAGAAAAAGGTTGTGAGTCCATAGTTAAGCTCTTTTCAGACTCCTTAAAATTGAAAATATTGTCGAGTGATATTTTCCTTGTCACACTCGTTAAAATGGTTTTGAATAGACGTCTTTTCAGTGAAAGTTTACCCCTTTTTCGAACCAATTGGACTATCTCCGAAAAAGGTACTCCCTGGAGTCTTCTTTTACATTTTTTTCAGGATCTCTAAATGTGAAAAAAACTAACGAGCTTACCTTCTCTAGGCTCGTAAAAATTACATTGAAGGGGTTTCAATGTGTCTTGCTTACTCGCATTTGCATCTTTGCGTATTTGGCATAATGCCAGCTCCATGTTTCTCTCAACTGAACCTTTGAAGCATGCCTTATACGCAAGCCTTGTAGCACTTTTTTCCTCTGCGACTTGACACCTTGACCCATGAAGGAATTTTCCCCGAGTGTCCTTTTTCTACACATGTCTCCTTGCTTTGAGCATCAATATGTTCCTTGTGCCTGGAACTAGTATGCTCATTTGCGACACTCATTCCTCCTTTGTAATGTAGCATTCTTTTATTCTTTTTCAAGCTCTTAAAAAAAATTGAAAAAGACAAAAAAATCAAATATTCCAAAAAGAGGGTACGAGAAATTTGTATTCTTTTGTTGGCAGAAGAAAGAGTCACCCTTGGAAAAAGCACATCCTTCTGTTTGTTCACCAAGCATTGGGATCACGTATGACCTTAGGAATTTTTTCTCTCTACATAGAGCTGTGTCCTCCTCTGTTTGGCTACTCTTCCAAACACATGGAGAGTTTGAGTTTCCTCCTACATCGTGGAATTATGTCAATGTCATGTTGCCTAAGTCGGATCATATTTCGTGCTTTGGTCAAAGGAAATTTTCACCCAACCTGAGTTGGCCTTTCTGCAGTTTGTCTCTTGACCTCATGATTCGACCATCACGAGAGTCCAGTAAAGTTTTGATTCAAAATCGACAAAGTTCTCTACCTAATCATCAATATCCTCATGTATTTTTCCGATGAGTCGTCAAAGACCTCATGGTAGTGAGTTATACACTCCCATTGTACTCCTACCTGAGTTTTGAAGATCTTGAAGTTGTTGCTCGAGCTCTGTAGGCCCTATCTTCAGCCATTGAGCATCACAAGCTTCTTAAAGATGGATACTCTACTTGTATATCTTCAACTGATTTTGAGATGTAGATCCACTGTGTATTGCTCGAGACTATACTTTATATAGTTCTATGACATGGATCTGTTGTGTATTTGATTGTCAACTATGATTTATTTCATCCTGAGCATGGGTATTCCCACCTCAAAGAGACAATTTTTGTTTTGCAGATGGCACCTCCCCAATTCTGGTCCCGGGCTCACTCAATTTCGTACATTGGTGAAGATATTGTAATGTATTTCAGCCATCAGTTTATCTTTTGACCTCACACATTAAGGAGCATATGTTATAGCCCTAAATTTCCCTACACATGCATACATGGCCTTGGCCCTTGTTATCCACATTTTTGGTTATCAAGATGATGACATGATAATGACATGGTGATAGAAGATCTAGCTCTTCTTTAAGATCATTTTCATGAAGAAAGTTACACTTGTCAGTTTCTCAAAATCACTCTTTTGAAGATAGTACGCAGGCTGCATATATATTGTCCTGCGGAAATGCTTTATTTTCGCAGGCTGCATTCAGTCAGACTGCGGACCTTCCGCACTGTGTCAACTGTCAGGGTGCGGAAATGATTCTTAATGGAGAAAACGATTAAGTTCTCGATCCTTCTAGAAGGAATCTTCTAGAAGGATGAGTTGGAGTTCGAATGGTTGGCAAATTCATGAATCTCCAGATATCTTGGGATTACATTCTATCCAAGTAACTACACAATCCTTTCCTATATATTGAAGGGATGATTCATGG
>JASDQU011312330.1:0-24830 GCA_032191745.1 Picea mariana
ATACATAAGTATGAACAGTGGTCGGACAGGCTTGAAAGTAGGGTTGCAAGTCATACGGAGGAGAGGTGAGCGCCCGACGGTCAAATTATATGTCTTTATAATATATATATATATATATATATATATATATAATATTTTTTATTATAAGTAAAAAAGATGGGGCAGTCCAGTGGATGGTTTGTATATTTGCAGAACTTCGGGTGTTGTTTGTAGGTCATGGAACAATGGAAGGGAAATTTTGAGTCCACCTATCTGGGAAACCGCAATCGAAAACGTGGGTAAGTATGGAGTAGGAAAATGGTCGATCAACTCGTTTTTGCGAATATATTAAATTTTGTAATAGATATCCCATTACCTGGAAGGATCTTTTCTTCCTCTATATTGTGAAATTTTCGGCATTTTTTTTAGGTCATGGAACAATGCAAGGGAAATCTTGAACCCGCCTTCTTAGTAGGCCGCAAGAGAAAAAGTCACTAAGTATTTTTAATATATATGCCATAACCTGGCATGATATTTTCTGCATGATTCTATACAAGTTGTGTAGGAACAATTATTATGACGGTCTCCTCAAGGCATGGTGAGTTGTTCACATTAAAACTCAGTTATTGAATACTCAGAAAGAAGTGCAAAGGGCATGGGCACAGGAAAAAATGATTAGGAATTGTATATTTCTTGAACCCACCAACCCGACGATCCGCAGAAGAAATTCCAAGAAATGGAGAACTATGGAAAGTGGATGGATGAGCTTCAAAATGGGGTGAAAATAGTTCCACATGAGTCATGAGAACCCGACGGTTAAATTATATGTCTCGGAAGATTTCAATGAAAAATTTGTACCACAAAAGAGGGGATGATAGGTAGACTGTAATACAGAAGATGGTATGATGTGAGAGTCTGGTTGTAAATTTGTAAATAGCATAAGTCAAGGTGTTGTTTGTAGGTCATGGAATAGTAGAAGTGCAATCTAGGGCACGCCTACTTGGGAATCCACGGTTGGAGAAGTGGTTAGGTATGGAATGAGAAAATGGTCAGTCAGAGTCATGATATAAGAGCACAAGTGCAAATGTGAACCCACAAGTCTGCCAACCTGTGTAGCTAGAAATTTTTGGAAAAACTACTAAGTAACGAGAAAGATAAAGTACATGGAAAAGAGAACCACGAATTTGGTTAAGTATAAAAGATAGAAAAGAAGGGTTAATATATTCACATCTATAATAGATATCCAATTTCCTAGAAAGATCTTTTCTGCATGTTTCTGGAGAATTTATATACTTATTGCATATACTTGGAAAGAAGTGTAAAGGTGGCGGACATAGAAAACAATGACTAGGAATTGGAAATTGTCTAAACCCACCAACTCAACGATCCGCGAAAGATATTGTAAGAAATGGCCATGGAAAGCGGTCAAACGGTCTTCAAAATAGGCTGAAGAGGGTTCCCCAGGAGATGTGAGGCCCCGATGGTCAAGTTGTATTGATCAAAACTTTTGAGTGCATACTGTGTAACATAGAAGAGGGGTTGATGTAGGAGTTTGGAAGTCAATTTGTATATCGCGGAAGTCGGGGGGTTGTTTGTAGGTCAAGGAACACTCGAAGTGCACTCCGCTTGTTTCGGAATCTGCAAGAGAAAAAGTCAAGTAAGTATGGAATTGGACGTGGACGGGTCATAGGCTTCAAAATAGAGTGACAAGGGTTCCCAAGGAGACATAAGGCCCCGACTGTCAAATTGTATATATCAGAACATTTCAGTGCAAAATGTGTAACATGGAAGAGGGGATGATGTGCGAGTACACAAGTAAATCTGCATATCGCAGAAGCTGGAGTGTTGTTTGCAAGTCACATAACAATGGAAAGTGAAATTTAGAAAAAGTGGAAGCACTCGGTTGGAATCGCCATATAAAATCAGGGATGAAAATGTGAACGCGTTAATCCACCAACCCGGGCAGAAATACCTTTTCGAAAACAACGACTAAGTAACCAGAAAGAGAAACTACAGGGGATACAAGAGTGGGAAAATAGAAAGGCGGAGGGCAATTTTCGTAAGTGGGAATTGGTTTCAAGCAAGCCCTATTATTGCAAAACCATCATTTTCTAGTAATTATCAACAAATGCTTTGTTGAAGATTAGATTTTATTGCAACTTGTGGGAGTAATTTTTTTCTTGATACATTCTTCTGTGACTTGAACATATTAACTTAAGTATTAAACTTCTTGCATGATGGTTTTTTATCATTAAATCTTAATAATTGCATGTCTAGAAACAAGAATGGTAATCTTGTTGCAACATTGTCATTTGGTCTTGCTATGTTCTGTCTGCATTACGAATATAATTGAACGTTGGTTTCAAACTGTCTGAAATTCATTTTTGTTTCCATAAAATCCTGATGGATTGACACAATGCATTGTCATATAATTGTTAAATGCTCCATTTTAGAACAAATTACTTAATAAAATACAATATCGAAGAACTACGAGACTATCGAACCATGCCAATGAGAAGATGTGTTAAATTCAGAAAAGAAGAAGCAACCAAGACTCCAAGGAAATTTTTTTAATAGTAAATCAATTAAAAAAAAGAATATTGAGCATTGTATATCTATCCATAGAAATTGGACTGAGTTCTTTGGGCCAAAAAATTGAACATATTTTCCATAAACACAGGCATAGGATCCACAACATGCAGGAGGCATCAATATGCTCTTCAACATGCATACAAAACAGATTACCATGTTTTATTTAAGGAAATACTTGCAGTCTTCTCCTCGGTGGGTCAATGTTTAGTGCCCCGATATCAATATATTGTAGAAGACCTCAGATGAAAAAGAAACAAGAGAGTGGTTATGCAATGGAATGAATCCTTGGATTGAATAGGATGAACAACAATCCTACAGTAAAATTGATAGTTCTCACAAGCTTCTCGTTAGGAAGAAGATGAAAAATGTTCCAGGGAAAATGGAACAACTAGAAACTAAAAGTTAGGACACACCAATAAACCACCTCCTCACAGTCGAAAAATTTAAGGACAAAGGTTGCACAAGAAATTCTAGAGGCCCAAATTAGTCCATTATGGGAAGAAGGAGATGACTAGTAGGAATATGCCTTGCACCAGTGGGAGTTCTGGTCCTCATTCCCTAAGATGTTAATTGTATATCCAGAGAATAGGAAAGTGGTCTGACAATTGAATAATTTTTTGTATTCAAATACATCTCTCGGAGAATCAATAGATCATTTCCTTATAGTGAAAGACTTTCTCCCAGAATCGACTAATTTGGACCTCTAGAATTCCTACTTTTGAGTAGCAAAGCGACTATTGTGTTCAACATCAATTTCTTTTCTGAAACACCTTCTTTTGGTGTTTTCACGACCACCACTGTCGAGCCGGGAAGTGGAACCAATTATGGTTGATTTCAATTTGGGTGTAAGAGTGGGAACAATATTTTCATTGTCATTATCCATTGTCATATCATTGTCCATCATATCATCTCCTTCAGGCTTGAAATCCATCACATCAAACTCTGTTCCAACCATCAATGCAGGAGGCTAGGTTGTCTGAGCAGGCAGGGTTGCCTTGGAATTATTTGGATTGAGATATATCTATCAGTGCACCAAGGGACCATCTCCTTTTTTTCTCTTGGACAGACGGAGATGAGTAGTAATAATATTCCCCAGAATACTGGAACCTCTGGCCATCATTCGTAAAGGTGTTTATTGTATCTGGATAAAACTGTTATGGAACTGTAGCCATAAGTTAACGAGAATTTGTGTTCCCTCTATATGTTGTTTGAAATGAAAATTGGGGAGGTATAATATAACCCTACTCAAATCTTGGTTTAATGCGTATCAATGGAATATCTCTTCAAGCCTTTCGTCGATCAATGACAATCTCTACGGTTCATGCATAATTAATTGTTACCATTAAAGCTTACTAATTGCATATTTAGAAAAAAGTGCAAAGGTGTCGATGACGATGAAGAGTGATTAAGAATTAGATATTTTGTAAAGGTGCCAACCGCTCGATGCATGAAAGAGATTGCATCATGTTTGAAATGAATACATGGAAAAGATAACACTCTTCTCCACAAATATTGGCTTCATTTGTATTAATGACAAATATTCTCCAGCCTTCTAGACATTAATGACAATCTTAATGGTTCCTACATGATGAACTACCAGCAATAAAGCTTAATAATTGCATACCTATAAATAAGTACGAAGGTAGCGATGATGGAAAAGAGTGAATAAGTAGTGTACATATCATCCACCTGCCAACCCACTAAACAGATTCCAATAAATGGCCAAGTATGGAAAGTGGTCGCGAGGGATTCAAAAATAGTGTCACAAGATATACTCAGAAGATTGTTGATGATTAAAATTGTGAACGAAGTTTTTCCCACAAAGTGTTTCTAAAGCCTATTATTATAAAAAACTAACTAATACTAGTAGGTGGGACCCCCTTAAAATATTGGGATGAGATCTGCTCATTTTTTATGTTGTGATGATGTGTGACACGACTTACATGGTTGATGAGATCTTGTTCTTATTGGTTATGAGTTGAGCTTATGAAGTGTTGATTCCTTATGTTACTACAACCTATATTAGTCATTAACATCATTGCTATATCTTCTTATCACACTTGCACAACAAAAATGTTAGTGAAATTACTGGCTCAGGTGTATTGGTTTGTCTTTTCCTAAGTATTGCAACTATGTGAAATTTGGGTTCTTGGAATAATCAGTGGATGGTTCGTCCTGTAATAATTTTGAGTTTGTAAAAGTTATTGGTCTTATTGGGTGATATCTCCCTGCTATCACTTCTGGTTTAGTTGGAGGTTTTTTGTTTAGTCTTGGGTGGATGGCTATCTTCACGCATTTTTCACTAAACCCAGTCTTTGGATTTTATGGGTTTAGTAGTTGAATGTCTCTTGCGGCACTGTGTTTCGTTCACTTGGGCATTGGTTGTTTTCCACCACTAAGGGTCTCAAAGTGAGTGTTATGATCTTAAATCAACCCTGCCTTCACCTCAATATTGTGGTAGTTTGAATGAATAACAAGAGGGTTATAACCTGCGTGCATTAAATAAAATTGTCAGGCTGAAGGGAGGCTCACATTTTTGTTATGGCCCCCTGCCATGGATTGTTACTTGTCCATGAATGAATCATGGATCTCTTGGTGTGCACACCCTTGGCCTCGAAGGTTCCACCATTACGAGGAGTTGGTTCCGTTCCCCTGGTGTTGGATACAAAGTAGACCCTTAACCTCTAGTATGGAGTTTTATAGAGGAGACTATCATGCATTTGAAGTTTCTACAGGTTATTGTGGATTGAATGTATGGATGATTACCTTGAATACGACCTTGCCCATTTGGTTTTATGGAAGTCATGTTGATTTGGTTACTGTCTCTATGATAATAATGATGAACCCTACATTGCCAATTGCACTTTCAAAGTACAGAGTCACTCTCCTTATGTTAATAAATCTGTATTGTTAATGTATAAGGCCCTGCCCCGATTCGATTTGATGTGTGGGTATGCGTAGTTGCCACAACTTGTTAGGTGGATTGATTTTTCACAATAGTGGTGAATTATTTGGTTGATACATAGTCAATGGTATTTTCACTAATGATTATTTGGATGATAGCTTGCATTGGTTACAAATTCTTGGTGTTTCTCATGCATGTCGCGTTGTGTGTATGGTGTTTTTGCAAAATGAAATAATGGGCATGGTAACTATGGTTTTCTTTAAGGTTGAATGACTATTGAACTAGATGATTGTAGATATTATATCCACTACATCCTTATGCTTGTTTGATTTCATAAACATGAGTTTTCACATCATAGTCTATCATGGTGTGACTAAATCGAAGCAATATTATATTAAATCGACGTCTCAACATGATGGGTTGAGTTATTTCCGTGACTATGTGTTTGTTGTGTTAAGTGGAAATGTTGCATCATGGTGTTTTGGTGGCTATGTACTTTGTGTAGAATGGATAGCTTGGTTTTGACACTCAAGGATACCCACATAGTTTTAAGCATGTTTATTTATTCCAATCGATCACTTGTTAAAGAAGGCATGTTGTTGATGACAGTCATGTTGGATGGATGGCCCAACTTTTTACAGTCACATAAGATTGGGCTCGCACAGTGATGGAGTTACACTCGCATAATCAAATTACCCCATGCATAGCTTGTGTCTAAATGGGGACTGTGGGTTGTATGTTTAATTGTCAATTTAGGTGTTGCGATTTGGTCTTGATTATTTTGGTTACTGCCTACATATGTTTAACGAGTATCATTGCATTTAAATAATGGGCCCAATTGTAGTAATATTGACTTCATTGTTAAATGAAAACATGACTTTGAGTATTATTGTGGATTGAACTGCATGGGAAGTGGTTGATTTTGATGGTTAACAGAGTGGAATGGCTATTGTTTGGAAATTGTTTTAAGATGCAAATAAGGGAACAAAATTATTTTTATAGATTGTGTGGGATGCTTACTGTCTTGTGATGGCACTGTGTTGGATATTTGATTATGAAAAAAGAACTAGTTAAATGTAATATCCCCAAAAATAAATTATTATTAAAGTCTGAATACACTTAGGAATTTATTTCCATTTTTGGCAAATTCAAATTTGGAAAATTATTTCCATTTATGGAAATTTAGAATTTGGAATTTAGTTAATTGTAATTTATTATTGTGACTGTTGGGCAAAGATTTGATTTCCCAACCAACTCTTTGACTATGACACTTGTAAGAAACAAATATTTTTTATATTTATTGCTGAGAGAGAAATGGAACAACTAGGTTGAAATCAACTAACCATGACTCCATGAGTGGGGAACAGGCTTGAACTACCTCAGGGCTGAGTTTTACAAATGGAAAATCAGGACTTTGGCCATTGACAACCCCTTGAAATCAGGGATTTCTAAAGCTGCGAAAATTCCCAAGGGGAAAATACCCAGGCAGAAGATGCTTTTGCATATATAACATATGGGAGGAGGCATGATGTTTCCTAGTATGCTAGGGGGAAAGAATATCACTTGTGGTTATGATAACTATTTTCTGGGTGTGAGGTAAGGAGAATTTATGATCTAAAAGAGGACTATAGCGAAAGAGGAGTTTCAGGGTTCACCCTCATGGATTGATGGTCAGGCTAGGGGGTGGATGGAGCAAGTATATTGGATGTTTTGTTCTATGGTTGGGTGGAACTTGGATGTTCCATTTGTTGTCCCAACACTTTGTTCAGATATGTACCTCTACTTATTGTCTTGTTGAACTGTTTATTTTTTTAGTTGGTAGAATAAAATGAATTGTGGGATCGGTCTGTATAGTTTGATTTTATTCTTTTAGTAAAGTAAGCAAGCTACTGTGTATGTGGACTGTAAATAAGTTGAGTTATCTAAATATATGCATACATAGAATCTGTAATCAAGTTTAATGACACATAATTAATTTTTGGAATCATAAACATTACCATATATTTATAGATAGGTATAGACATTTAGCTCGAGGGTTATTGGACTATTGTAAAGACTAAATGAATTTTGAAAGAAAAAAATAGACAGGAGATAGATATATGTATATATACTTATAGATATTGTTGTATGTTTAAATTTCATAGAGATGTACAAAATATCTAACATATTCACACACAGAAGGCAGTGTGTCGACCTCTTGAGTTATATATAATTCAAATACCTTTTATCAAAATTCTATTTAAAGGACATAGAAAATTAGTGTCCTCTCTATGGTAGCTAACCTAGAAGCAAAATTTCCAGTACATAGTAATGCATGACATCATACTTTTTAAATTAGAGACCTTCTTGTTAAGAGTTTTCTCCCATGCTCAAAATTGTTCAATCTATTTATTCCAAGAAGAATTTAAGATACAATTAACTAGTTTATCTAGGGAACCTTCGGACAAAAGCCATCATAATAATAGTACCCTAACACATAACTTTTTACCGCTATGAACAGAGCCTAGAAATTGAGACTTAAATGTAGAGAATTGGAACTCGAGTACCTTTCAAGCACGGCGAGCTCGTGGATCCAATTGAGTAGAGTGAGTAAGTCCTGTAAAAAGGAAAGAATTGAGAATTAGTAAATCGATTTTAAGGGTTAATTAATGCCATAATAAAATTTCAATTACAAGAATACTACTTACCTTGAGACTTTGGGCGTGAGTGCTTCCCATAGACATCAATGAGAAAACTTCCCACAGATCTGAGGGGAGGAGTGGAACTAGAAAGGTCTGATGGGTACCCTCCCAAAGTAAACAGGGGTCCCATCATTAGTTTGGTAACCAAAAGTCTTAATGTTGGAATTGTAGATAAGCAAGGAAAACAATGCCAAACTATTAATAATTTGATAATCTAACCAATTCATACAGATCATACATGTCACACAGACACATCTAAAGCCCTGTTCATATTACATTTGATATGTTTTACGCTGAACGGATGTGACAGTCAAGTTTTATTTCGAACACAAGAATATGGGAACATATAAAATTACAAGTAATTACTTGAATCAAGCTAGAGCCGAACTATTAAATCAATGGCTCAAAAGATAACAAAAATATGGAACATTATTAAATATGTAATGTACAATGCATAACCAGAACTAAAAAGTCTACACAATATAAAATTATCCCACAGAATTGCCCAATACATAATGTAGGTAAGGTTGTGATTTATTGTTCTCTCATTTATTAACAACTTACAAACTGATGATAAAGAAAACGCGGTGAAGAAAATAATTTTGGACTTATAGACCACTTGTCCTCTACGATAAGCTTTAAATTGTTTAAATTCTGGAGTAAATTCCCAGAGTGAAAGTTTTAAGACTGTAAATTTTTTCCGTTCAAGTTCAAACAAGGAAACTCGATATAGTTATAAAATCTACACAGCCGCAAGAAAAACCTTATTTCATTTACAGGATTGAATTTACGATAGAAAATAATTTGAATATGTAATATTTTCATAGTGAGTCAGATGCGTAGCCTCTTCCAGAATCAAGCGTTCGAAATCTCGTGACTTATTCAAAACAGGAAGAGAAAGTTTATAATCTATATCTACAAGGAGATTTAACCTAGTAGGATCCTCAACTGAGAGGAAGGTCGTGAACCCAAATGAAAAATAAAAAGAAAAAACAAATAAAGGAAAATCAAGTATGAGTGAAATGTCAAGGTCCCGATTATACTGGTAAAATCCCTCATGATTTTTGCAAAGTATAAATTTGACAGAACCCATAGAAAATAATAATACATTGTCATTTACATGGGACACTACTTGTATGAAACGTTAAGAGTATCGTGGAAGTTTTGAGCAAATTTCATGCACGGGGCTTCGACGTTCGACATGCCATGAGTGACAACAACAAAAACTTACCAGATTAAGCTTTAAGAAGAAGGTTGAGGATGGTTGTTTCCGACAGTAAAAGAAAAAAAGAACCTAGCAGTGTGACGAGGCTATCCCCATTTTTTTATTAAGATGACTGGGTAAACTTCATATAGATCCTCGACGAGTAGCACGAGTGGAGGGTGGTTGCATTCATAGGGTAAGATAATATCATGACCTCCACAGGATGGTTACAGTTATAAAATACACAGAATGGTGATAGAACATATCCAGGAAACAAAGGATAAGAGAAACTCAACCAATAGATACAGAGACTCTCATGAATGACTGACCCTTCAAACTACCTTTTTTACAAGACAACATAATCGTGAGAGTAGATGAAAACTTACCTGGTGAAGGAGGAAACTAGATGGCTGCACATCCGTCCTCCTGCATTACACATAACAGGAACCTTGAGGTCACCTTTCCACCTTGTTTTCTTTTCACACAGATAAACCTTGCGGAGATTGACACCAAGTAGTATTACAAAAATGCATAAGCGCCAAAAGAAAGTGAGACATAGTTACCAGGAACCTCTCACATCTCAAAGTAATGGTGAAGGGATGTGTGGGTACACATACATGTGGTTAAACGTGCTTGGGACCTCCACATTTCTCACAGCAACCTAGGATTAGTACTTTGTAGAACCCTAATAAATTTAAATATTAAAGGTGTTATGACATTTACGGGCCAGTCTGACTTCAGATTTAACCAAACCTTAATGATGTTCAATGCAAATCCTTGTCATTAAGCCGACATAGATAGTGTTGGACATAAGGATTGAGGTCGGATTCAATATTTTTCCAGGTCTAGAGTTATGACGTGTCATCCCAACCAAATATCAACCCTCAGGGTTATGTATCGTATGGATTAGAGCCTACTATTTACAACTTGCATATGTTAGTTTCCCTCCAACTACCATATTAAGGTCTTAACGAAAGAGAAATTTCCAAGAACGACCTTTCATGTAATAATTAAAGTGCACATTTCGGTAAGAGCATGACTATTAAATTAGCTCTATATAGTTCCAGTTTGGGTAACGTTAAAAACTATGGAGAAAACATAAACTAGCATAAATATTTGATTCATGAAAATACACTACCTTTCCCGACTATAAACGTAGGTTATTTATATGTATATACTGATATAGGATTGTGGTAAGGAGCATATGTCCATTGGAGTTTACAAACGAGTATCGATATATAGGTTTAAAACTATAGATACGAAATAGTACATTTGTAAGGGAATATTGTGTGATACTCCTTCATTAGATATGAAGTGGAATGTTTTTATATTTTTTTAAAAGTAGAATCCAGGTTGGGGTAGTTTTCCCTATATACCTGAGGAATTAACAATCACAATCCTCTAAGGGATAGATAAATCTCTAGCCCATTGAGACGACTATTGTGGCATGTACCGAGTTAATGTAATAAGTATGACCTCACAAGAAGGCTATCAACTTGTTATTAGCGATTATAGGTTACGACTATTAAGTAATAAGTATCAATGCACATATCAACTTTTTATTTATTTATGTAAATTTTAGGGTACATTACATTAAATGCACATAAATTATTATCGGGTCAAGTGATTGATGGTTGATGCATCTCCTTTCATATAATGTTTTATGGATCACTTAATTAATTTCATGAACAATAATCATTCTTCTTCCCTTCCATGATTTCACTTTTTTCTAATTACAAACCCCATCACCTCCCATATTCATTTTTTCACTCCTTGTTCTGAGATTTATTACAGTCAAGAGAATTTTTGTGTTAAAGTAGATGAAAGTGGAAGTGTCTTGTGTGGATTCCAGTGATGTTTTATTTGTTTGATTTACAGTTGATTTTTGTTGTAATTGAGAAGTAACCATGTCATTCTCCCCTCATGATATCATGTTTCGCTGAATACAAACCCCTCACATCTCCTAGAACCCTTTTCACCCCCTTCTCATTGATAAACAATAAAACAATTTGTACGGATTGGATTTTATGAGTCTGAGCCAAATCTATTTCATATTTTTAAGAGTTCTCATGTATGGTTATTTAAAATACTATTTGATAATTGATCACACAAGAAGGATGATTTTTTACAGTCGAGGTAGCCATGGTTGAGGAAACAAAGGTAGAGGTAATTAGAATCGAGGCCCACGAAGGCCTAGTTTCTCCATACATTTTGAAGTTGATTCACAGGAGCTTGGCCAATTTTTTCATGAAGGATTATTCAATTGGATTGGGTAGGGAATAGTCCAACCTAGGCCTGAAAGAAATCCTTTCCAAGCCCCGCAAGCACCTGGTATCATTGTACCTCCTCATTTCTCATTACAACTTGAGGTCTCTAAAAATGATGGATGGTAAGAGATTGTCCACCCGACAGTCTCCCAACATCATGGTTGGCCCAACTTGTCTTTTCCTCCTCCTCTGTTGGTTAACCCCATTTCCAAAACTTCCCTTGATCACTCGTCAATGCAATCCTCCCATGCTAGAAGGATATTGAAAATTGAGGCCTCTGACAAATCCACATCTTCCCGGATGCATTTTAGGGACAATTTTTCCCACTTGATCAATGAAATTATGACTAAAGGCTCTGCATAGTCGAAGGAAAATTCAAGAAAACCAAGAGGTGACAGCAACAATCACGGAAGGGTTGCATCACAGACTGGGAAATATGGTTTTTAATTTTTTTATTATATCTATTGTTTTATGACAATTGACTTTAGGAATCTTTGGACATCATGTTTATTTTGGATATATGAGTATTATTTGGGAAATAATTTCAAATTTCATGAGTTTAAATTGCCAAAAGTGAATGTGTTGATGGGAGGAACAAGGAGGTGTGTTTTTTCGTAACTAATGGTTATGTTATGATTTTTATGATTGTTATGAACTAAAGGGAGTCACAAGGGGTCCCACCTACTAGTTATTATTTATTTATGACCCTTATAATAATTATTACTCTTCCCCCTAACTAAAGTTAGTCGAGTCTTTTAATTAACTTAACTAATGAATTGGTTCAACTTCTTCAACCAATTCTAATTTGTTAGAAGCAAAAGGAAAGGGAGGAACAAGAGGAGGATATATGAGTTTATGTTGAGATAGTTTAGTTTTTATTCGTTAAGATATTCATCACAAGCCTAATTCTCTTTTATGATAGCAGGGTCTTATTGTAGACAACAATATTCAGGGTTGAATCAAATCATTTAGACACTTTGTTTTCAGAGGTGTTGATCTATCTTTGATAGTTTGTGTAGAATTGTATGTTTGTGAATTAGTTTTCATGAATGATAAAGGCTATTGTGTAGAGTTGAGTGGGAAGCAATCTGTGGCAATTTGATTAATCTTTTAGAGTTCAGTTTTGGTTTCCTCTTAGAGTTCCTTTTGTATGGTCGATCGGGGATGTCTATGTTTGACTTTGGTCCAAGATTTCTGTATGAGAGTTTGTAAAGAAAATGACTCTTTGGTGAATTGGAATGAAATAAAGGATTTATTTATGTCTCATCTGTCTTGATTATTGTCTTGGTGCCTTTTCTTCTATTCTTACATTTATTTCAACAACTGCTATATTCAGACAATTACATAAAAAGTGAATTTCCAACAAGCTTTTTGTTGATAAAAGACTAGCCTAAGCACTCGTAATTAATACTTGTGAGTTATGATGTTATTTTTGTTGGCTATAAACATAGGGTGATATTCCCATCTACTTTTCTTTAGCCAAGTAAAGTATGAAAATGCTTAAGTAAGATAATTTCATATCTTTTCCTCAAAATTTATTCGGAGACCATACTGGGGAAATCTTCGATATCTCTCTGGTTAAATTTTATACTTGATTTTCATCGATACATCTTTCTTTCTGAAATTGATTCTTTGACTATTTTTATATTAATGACTATTCATGTTGCAAGGTAGCCCAATAGGGAGCTTGATATTCAAGACCAGACCAACATTACTTTGAACCTATTTAACACCATTCTAGACACTACCAATACTTGTGCCGAACTTAACCATTCTTGGGTAGCAATTGAACGCGATATTAGTGCTCAAGAACAATTAGAGGCTAGACTTAGACAACCTAGAAATCAATAGTAACCCTTTGTTTCTTCGATATTTGGCCTTTCTTTCAAGCCCTTAGACTCTTGTGCTTCTAGAAGAAGAAGAGTCTTGTCACCTGAATCCAATCCTATTGCTGAAATAGGAAGAATAAATGTTGTGTTATCTTCCCAAAAAAGTGCTTTAAGGAGAACTTTATCTAATTCATCCAGCTCATCTTTATTTACCTAATCTATCATCCACAAGATGACATCTGGTGGTGGCTCTGGTGGCACTGGAAGGGCTCTATCTTCCAAATATTCATTGTCATCGGTGATTGGTAGCTTGTACAACCACCATATCCCTGTCCAATATACTACAAACCCCACAAAATTCATTAAAAATTATGGGATTTTTTAGTTCAAAGAAGATGCCACAACCACACCGTGGCATGTATCCTCTTCTCTTAACCTACCACCTGTTGCTTGCCCACTTCTGAAGTTTAAAGAGCATTTTTCTAAGTTTTCAGGAAATAATATTGTGAGTACTAAGGAACACCTAGTGGCATTTTCTAATGCTTTTCATAACATAGGGGATAATGATAATGACACTTGCATGCGCTTGTTCGTCAATTCCTTGGAAGGAAAGGTTGCAACTGATTTATTTGGCCTTTATCCTAAGATCTTTTCTACATGGGAGGAATTAATCTATTGGTTCTAATCCACTTATGGGAAATCCAAAATCCATGCCGAGAAGTTAAGGAAATACAATAACTTCACCTATAAAGATGGTGATACCATCAAGTCTTTCAACTTGCATTGAACCAAGTTGTAAAATAAGATCCCCAAACTTATTCGCCCTCAGAACCAAGCCACTTTCATGCATTAATTCAATGCATTTCCTTCTCCCTACTATAATAGGATTGAGGAAAATTCCATTGATAATCTCAGTTCTGCTCTGCATACTTTCTAAGAGTATGAAGAACAACTTGAAAGAATTAGTCTTCCCTAGGGGGAATCAGTTAGACAAACAGACATGTCCTCTCTCTTACAGCTAGTACAATATATGAATAGTCGTATGATAGCACTTGAGAGAAAGGGTATTGTCTCCCCTCTCACCCCTGGAGCTTCATCGTCTTCTGCACCCCCCTTTAGAAATCCAGCTGAAAACAATTTTCATCCTAAGGCTATCCTGCCTCAGAGTTGGTGTAACTTTTGTGAAGAGCACCATGAAGAAACCACATGTGAGGTAAATAAGAGTGCTAGAGATAAGATCTTTGGTAAGAGACCAAAATATACTATTGTTGTCATAGACTTTGTGGAGCCATAGAATGTCATGGTTATTAATACTAGGAACAAAGCCTATGTGCCCAAGGGTAAATTTTACCCCCCACGCAGTTCTTCTAGCCCGATCTCATCCTCAAAAGCTGCTACGCCCCAAGTTCCTAAAAATAATAACATTCAAAGAATCACTCCCCCTCTTCCCTCTTCTAAATACATTATCTTGAATCAACTAGACAACATCAAAGCATATGCAACACTCTTAGACATGGTTGTTGTCCCTAAACAACAGATGCATCCGAAACAATTGATGGAAGGAAAATTTTCCATTGTAGCCAATCATTCTGAAGGGGTAGCGAAGAGGATTCTTTTGTAAATAAAGTAGGTGTACATAACTTTAAATACCCTGTAAAAAAAACCCCATTTTTATATTTCTGTAAATATCATGGATAAGATTTCCCATTGTTGCCTCATTAATGGTGCTTCATGATCAAGTGTCATGTCAAATATTATTATGGAATATCTAGGCTTGTCTTGTACAAACAAAATTTCCAGAAGAATTAATACTCTACAACAAACAACCATAGGAGAGATTAAATATGTAACCCTGATTTTATGGGCTCATCCTGAGATAAGGACAACTCTCAACATTCAGGTAATTGATATGCATGTAAGAAACAAATCAATTATCTTGGGGAGATATTGGCAAGGCTTAACAGGTGGATACCTCTCACTCAAAGGGACACATTTATCCATTCCTCTAAATGGAAAGAATATTATAGTCCTTAGAGAGGGAAGAATTTCACCCTACATAGAAAATCTTCCACAATATAGCGGAAACTATATTGAAGAACACCTAGGACTATATTCAATCTTTGTTGAAGAAGATAATATTCCTTGCGGAAAAATTATTTAGATGATCATTTATGGCATATGCACTTTGATGTTTCATTCTCTAGTGAAGGTAATGGAGCTGGTAGTATCTTGGTTTCGCCTGCAGGAAAGATTCATAATATTTCATACAGGTTGGAGTTTTCTTGTACAAACAATGACACTGAATTCAAAGATTTATTATTAGGAATTGAAAGCGCCCTTAATCTTGGTTGTGGTCACCTTTCAGTTTTCAGAAATTATGAGCTTGTTGTGAACTTGATACATAGGACACACTCTTCTAGAGACAAGTTGATGGAACAATACTACCAAACTGTTTGGGAACTTGTCTCATACCTTCTATCTTTCAACATCACTCATGTTAAGAAGGATTTGAATTCAATGGATGATCGGTTAGTTGTCTTTGCATCCTCTCCTACTCAACAACTCTTGCCTCACATGCCTGGTTTTTCTTTTCAATCTCTACATCATCCATACATTCCTGAAAAGGAAGGATCTTGGAAGGCCATTCCTAGTGATGAGAGTGTTTGTGTTGTCATGCAAAATGAACCTCTTAAGTCCGAGGATATTATATCCATAGAAAATCATGAGATTCCTGAGGGCTTGACTCCTCTTGAGAGTTCATTTTCATTGAGTGTTGTAGGAAACAAAAAAAGATAGAAAGAAGAGGAGTTACAAAATAATATGGTTGAAACCACCCTCCTGAACATTAGGACACTTGAATCTTCAACGGATGTTAAAAAAAAGTTCAATGTTCAATTAGAAAAGGAGACGGGGTCCACCAGGCTACTTGGTGAATCTCAAAAGGTTTTTTCTTGGTATTATGAGTATCTTCATGGTTTTGATCTTGGTCTTGTTCAACATATTATGAAACTAGTTGGGAAAAAACAAGAACTTTTTAATTCTACACTGAAATCACCCTTTCAAACGGAGTTGAGGGATTTCTTAAGGGATGGGATTTTTTTTTCATCCCACCTTGAATGGGTCTCAATTTCAGAATCGACCTCAAGGACCACTGGTAATATCAGAACTTGTATTAGTCTTTGAACTTCCAGGCATTTGATTATGAGAAATCCCTTTGCCCCTCTCAATATGGAAATATTTTTGCAATAGGTTGTAGAGTCACAGTTAAGACCCTTACTTGACAGTTTGTTTGGTTACAAGAGAATCAAGGTAAAAGGGGAAAATGTTCACAAAACCAACTTCATTACTAATTGTGATACCATGCCTTACAAATGTCAATTTTTTAGCTTACTTGATACATGTACTTCTTTTAAAAAACCTAACCACATGACGCTCAATGGATTGGTCAGTCTCCATCTCTATCTTGATGATCTAATTGTGCATGTCAAGGGACTGATGATTACATCATATTTCCAGGTGATCGGTCCTTTCCAAATTTCTTTTGTATTGGATACTAACTCTTATATCTTAAAATATTTACAGGAGAAATTGTTTTCCTATATCACAAACAACCCTCTTGAAATATTGCGAGGAACCAATATGAAAATTTCTAATGTTGTCTGGATTTTGTTGTATACTAGTATCCTAGCTATGCTTTCAATTTTTGTGCTTCTTTTCTACACTTACAGTACCTTGATTTTTTCCTTCTAATTTAAGTTTTCTTTCCTTGTTGTTTTCAATTGAGTCTTTTATATTGTTGTTTTAATTTTTGCATTATTAATTCTGTTGCGATTTTTGTCTTTATAATATTTTAGTGTTTGGTCAAGGTAGAAAGTTGGATCAATTATTCCATAGTGACACTCTTGCAAAGCATTTTTATCCGATAACAATCAATCTTACACAGCTGTTATGATGTATCCTTTGAAGAGCCCTTGAAATTGTTACATATTTCCACTGTTGTCTTACAAGGAATAGGTTATTTACTGCTTATTCTTTCCATTTCTTCATCCATTTAGATCTTAAGAGGAAGTCTATAAGTTTCCTCCTTGAAAGTTAAGATCATATTCCAGTTGAATGATTATGCATATGGTGGTAAAAATCCCTCATACTTAACACTTTTCATCAATTATTCCCAAATTCCCGATCATCTTTCCATTAAATCTACTCACTTCCCCATGTTGCATAATTATTATGGTTACATATTCTAAAAATTATTGTTAGTGGTCTGTGAAACCATGAGTTCTGAGTTCTAAATCTATTGAAAACAAATTTTCCTATGGAGTCGCCATCTTGTTGATGATTAAAATTGTCACTGAATTTTTTCCCGCAAAGTGTTGCTAAAGCCTATTATTATAAACAACTAAATAATACTAGTAGGTGGGACCCCTTGATCTATTGGAGATTAGATCTACTCATTTTTTCATGGTGTGATGATGTGTGACATGGCTTACATGGTTGATGAGATATTGTTTTTATTGGTTATGAGTTGAGCTTATGAAGTGTTGATTCCTTATGTTACTACAACCTATGCTATTCATTAACGTCATTGATATATGTTCTTATCGCACCTACACAGCAAACATGTTAGTGAAATTACATGAAGGGTAGTTTTGAGAGAGAAAAAAAACTATAAAAAATGAAAAGAAAAGGGACCTAATTATGCAATACTACATGTGAACATGTAACGATCCTCCTTGTTACAACCACAAACCTCTTATAACAAGTACACATATTATTATATTATTTTTTTTGTGTCTGTGTGTGCGTGTGTACACGGATAATAAATACATTCAACTCTGTGTCGCCATACGACGATGAACATGAAGCATGCAATGTGACGAAAACATAAAGATCGAAGACACACATAAACCTCTGCAAACAATGAACGACAATCAAACGAAAAATAATACGACTGACTAGCCGCCCATCCTACCTTGCAATGGTTAGGACCTCCAAGACACATAAGAAATGCTCAAGCCCAGGTTCCCATCGATTTTAACCATTTAAGGTCTTAGGGCTGGCGACTGTTCTGAGGAACATGGAGGCGTCTACATCCCGCCTGACTCAATCCGGACCACAACTAAATATGCTAAATCAACAAATAACAAGACGATCACTGCATGATAAAGTTCTATGAATCAACATGCATCACATGAATTTCTACGGTGCAAGAAAAATTGGTTACTAAATCCCAATGGAATGACATAAGTGCGTGCACAAAGAAATCAACTTGATTTAAATTCAAGAAGCAAGGTAGTCATCTACTTTACTCAAGGCGTGGAATTAATCATTCATTAATTCAATTGTAGCTATATACCATGATGCACAATAAGTATCGACTAAATCATGGAGCAAGGAAATCAATTACATTTGTCTCACCCCTCTACAATTTCAGAGTGCATACATTCTATTATAACCATACCATTCACTCGTTCTTATGCCTCTCTTAAAGGCACGCGAGTAACAATTTGCAATTTGATTTAAACTAAGTGAAATAAACTATAATAATAAAAATAACTATATGGTTTTTTGACTTAATACCATTATGATGAATTTGCACTATCTATTAAATAGATAGATCAAACATTGAGGATTCCATTGCATTCACAAAGCCTACACATATATCTTTGAAATTTATAGTAATTTACACTACAAAAACCAAATCAAGAAGAGTCAAAGGTGTTTTAATTGAAATTACATGTTTTACATTTATAGTAGTATTTCTAGGATTTTGGCCTTAAAATTATCCTAAGTATTCCAATTTCAATACAATGCTCTATATTTCAATGGTTCACAAAATTCATTAAGAACAATAAATATTGTATTACATTATATAAAAGTGATCAATTTTACAACCATGAAATTATTGAATTTGTAAAACAATAATTCTTATTTTAAATTAAATACAATTATTCAAATTGCAAACAATAGAAATTATAAACAAAACTATGATTTAACTACAGCTAAACTTTTTAAACGAAATAATAATTGTTACACACATTAACTGTAAATATATATTTTTTATATTTATTATAAAAATTTCTATCTAATTAAACTTAAAGATTTTTTTAGCTAACCATTTAAGGGACAAGGAAATGAAAAGGTCCGTGGGTAACTAGCTCCCACCCTACAAAAGATGATATGGCAGGTTTTAAAAATTTAGGAAATTGTACTGGCAATATTTAAATTACTAAATACATCAGCTGTCCATCGATGATTAAAACAAAACTTTCATCCAGAATCTTGAACACAATTCTTAGTAATACATGCAAAGTAATTGTATTTTGGGAAAATACGATCCAACAATAAAGTTATTGCATTTTATAATGAAAAATTAGTTGTAGTATTTAAGAATATTCCCAAAGGTCTTTTCCTAGTTAGGAGGCACTGTTAGAAATCAAGCACTTCGTGGCATTTAGGCACACAGTCCACAATCAAGGCAGGAAGCGTGGGCATACTAGCCTGACAGGCTTCTTGCTAATAGCAAAAGGGGCAATTATGGGGAGTTCCTGAGGGAATCGCTGAGTAAATGCTGCGAGAAGTTAACGGTGCAAACAATCGAAATCAACGCCTAGCCACATGTTATGGAAAGTTTAGGTCTGAAAAATTTCGATAAAAAAAAGGGGCGTTTTAGCAGGTTAACCTAATCATAATCAAGAGAAAAGTTGGTTCTGTATAAATCTGAAAGGTATGTTAGTAAGTGAAATCTCTATGACCTTATGTTTCATAAACCTTCTTTACCCCTGAATAATAAGATAATTTACAGAATATCCAATACTTTCTGGAGGCAAGCGTTAGGTTTTAAAGGAGGCCGAAAAATTGCAAAGTTTAATGACCAATAAAAATGATGAACAGATAGATCGAACTCACCAATAATATGTTGGTTACACAATTAAGCTCACCATTAAGTGATGACTTCTAGGGACGAGTATGTATTTTTAAAAATTTTGGAGTTTCAACCGAAGTCCCCAATGACAATACTATGTCTTGACATCATAATCGACCGGTGTTATAATTTCTACCATTTCCTCCCACCGCCCTTGGTTCAACTTCCTAGGAAGTTCACTGGTTCCGACTTCCTCTTGGAAAAATGTAGAGGTTGTCACTATCACCGCATTGGACTTGTGTTAGTCTCTCTCGTGGTTAATGTTTAGGTTTGTATTTTTTTTTCTTTTTTTTCTTTTTAAAAATAAAAAATACTAACCAAAGTTAAGAACCTTCCACTAGGGTTTCAGTGATCCATTCATCAGTTGAGCTACAATCGATTATGCCATGTGCTCTCATCATTGTAAAGAGGGCATAAACAAACAATGATGGTTATTCCTTAAAGTGAGTTCTATCCTCCATTCTTTACATGATGGAATGTCACCGCCTTTAGGTGATGAACATATAGAAACAAATTCGCCAGTTTCGATGATATTTACTCAGTTGATTTAGCCATTTAAGTAATGAAGACATGGAATTAGATTCTCCATCATTAAAAACACAGGGTAAAAATTTATGGCTATCACATATTGCAATCACTGAAGTATATAAATAAAGAAAACCATTCAATCCAACAAACAGCTAGGCTAAGAAGGAGGGGTCCTCTATCAACTAACATTTAATCCACTTACAAACAATATGCATTCCACTCTACAAAATCGAAGGGTGTACTGTTGCCTTATCTCCTGCTTCGATGACGTCCGCACACTCTGTGGCGCTCCCACTCACCGATCGTCGAGACCTCACCGGTACCTCCCAGCCAATCACTAGGGGTACTATGTGTCCCCCTTACCCCTCCGAGCCGCAAAGGGGCCACGCACTATATAGATGGTATGTCTAGCTCCCAGCTCGCCTCGCAAGGCTGAGCTACCACTCCTATCCGAGCTGGGAAATCCCAACTCCTCACAAGTAAATCAGTCAAGTCACTAATTCGGCAGTGTAACGTTACGCTAACAGCCGATCCCCTACTTCCTTCTTCTCTCTTTCTTTTATAGCATTTTAGCACTTCCATTCTTTCCCTAATCTCATTAAATTTTAATTTTTAAATAAAAAGTTCCAAAAATTCTCCTTCGTACAAGTGGCATCCATCCCCCACTTTCCTCCAATAATTATTTTCTTTAAATTAATAATTGTCTCATTTCCCTCACCCACCTAGAGTTGCTCCTAAATTTACTCCTAGGTGTTCCTAGATTCCCTTACAGGTTTAAATACTTTCCCTAAAATGAAGTTGCTAATTTAGTTCAATTTAGAAGGTTCTTAATTGCATATTCTTTACTATGTTGACCTCGCTTTTTACCATAAGTTCCCCTCTTTCCCTTATTATGTTTCCTCCATTCCTTAGTTTCCTAATTTTTTATTATTCCCTTCTTTCCCCTTTTTATTAGAGCCAAAATGGCACTTGCACCATTTAATCTTTTCCTTTTATTATTAATTAAATATCTTTTACACTTTCACAAGTTAAAAAAAGTTAGATTCTTCTTTACAATTTAAAACCTCTTATTTTAATTAAATTATTACTCTCTTCATTTTACCCCAAAAAATTTATGAAGACTAAAACTATTACTTAAGTGGTTTTTAGTTTAATTTTAATTTTAATTTTTTATAGGGTATTTTTCTTAAGGTTAGACAAAATTTTACCCCTATAGAAGTTTTAGACTTAGAACTTAGATTTCGAACTGGGCGACATTTCACTAGGGAAGTTGTTTAAGAATTTCTTAATGTGTTAAATGTCTTAGGGCCATCTAGGTTTGTTCCAAGGGTGCCACTCGTCTCGTTTGTTTATTTTGTGTGACCTGTCCTTCAGGATGCACCACGTGCTCCAAGGGTGCCACTCGCCTCTTTTGTTTCTTTTGTGCGACATTCCCTTCAAGATGCACCACGTGCTCCAAGGGTGCCACTCGCCTCTTGACTAATTGGTAGACATCAATAACCCCTGGAGTCAACACTCCGCCAGGTGAACTTATGGGAGACTAAGGGCTTCTAAGGAATAAGGCCCCCACCTTATTGCGCGCCCCTTAGAATCATCGTGAGTGACTGTCACAGTCTTCCCTCATGGCATCGTGGTTCCTCTCAAACTAGGTAATTGTTAACCTATAGTTCGAGCCATGACAGGAGTGCTAGTAGGCTGTGGCAGGGCTATTGACCACACCTCTCCCTCAACCTCTCTGGTAGTCGTGTGTGTGGACCCTTTACTCCATATGTGATTCTGGTCGGCAAGTTATCGTCAGCCTGCATCATCAACAATCGTGTCAGAAGAGTCCACATCATATCATCTAATCCAATGTACTAAAATCACAGTAAACAATAAAACCCCCAGCACACTCCCTGAATCGATCTAGAGTCCAAGGGGTTCCGTCAATGCCTCTACATCTTCAAGGTCCAAAACCCTACACACTCAGTAAAACTGAGTCAATAGAACCTGTCTATGTCAAAGCAGTAAAACATCATGTCATCTACCATAATGCATCATAATAAAGGACAAATATTTTAATATCATAAGAGTCTGGATCACTTGCGAGAAAGTGTCCTCAAAGAATAAGTTTTCTCAGTGCGCCAGAGCGGGATGTTACATACACCCCCTCTTGGTCTAAACTTAATCCCAAAGTTTCATAGTATAAATGCCGAAATAATGTATCACAGTATCGTAAGTCTATCTATCAAACAAAAATGGAAACTGCTGGCGCATATCATATGCATCCTCCCAGGTCGTCGAGTGTGGACTATAGTTGTCCCATTGGACCTTGACCTGGTCTACTGTTCGACATCATAACTGTCAAATGCGATGAACTAAGATGCACATCGGCTCAGCCGTGAGCGCTCCCTCATCCAATACTTGCAAGGAACTCATGTCAACCACATGTGTAGGATCACTAATATAATGTCTCAAAATAGATACATGAAAAACATTGTGCATACGCCTCAAAGAATCAGGCAAGTCTAGTCGATAGGCCACGGGCCCCTTTCTCTCCACAATTTCGAAAGGTCCCATGAACCTAGGAGAGAGTTTAGCTCCCTTACCAAACTTGATTGAACTCTTCTGCAGTTAAACTCATAAGAAGACTCGATCACCGATCTCGTAACTACGGTCAACTCGGTGCGCATCGACATAACTCTTATGTCGATCCTTCACTTCTTTAATCCTTTGTCTTATGGTTTACATTTTCTCTTCCATTTCTTGGATCACTTCTAGTCCCACCATGACCCTATCCTCAAGCCGATCCCAACTCAAGGTCGTTCGACATAGTTGCCCGTAAAGAAAATCGAAAGGTGACATCTTAATGGTGCTCTGGTAACTGTTGTTGTAAGCGAACTCTACTAGAGGCAAGAATTCCTCCCAATGATTTTTTTGGTCCATTACGTACATGCGCAACATGTCCTCCAAGGTTTTGTTCATTCATTTGGTCTGCCCGTTAGTCTCTAGGTGATACGTGGTACTAAAGTTAAGTTGGGTTCCCAAGGCATCTTGTAAACTCATCCAAAATTGTCCAGTAAACACCGATCCTCAATCAGATATAATATTCTTAGGAATTCCATGTAGCCTCACAATCTCACTGATGAAAAATCTAGCTATGTCAGGTGCCTGATATGTCGTATGCACAGGAATAAAGTGAGCACTCGTCGTCAGAGTGTCTACCAATATGAAAATTGAGTCATGTATCCTTGCCATCAATGGCAATCCAACAATAAAATCCATCGAAATAACCTCCCATTTTGATTCTAGAATGGCATGTGGTTGAAGTAATCTTGCTAGGTGTCTATGTTTAGCCTTTACTTGCTGACACTCTAGACATCTGGCCACATAGTTGACTATGTCGGCCTTCATTCCTTTCTAGAACAATAAGGGTTTAAGGTATGCCCTCATCTTTTTCACTCCTGAGTGAGCCATGTAAACTTCTCTATGAGCCTCGCTCAGGATCAACATCCTCAACTCGTCATTTGGTGGTACCTAAATATGACTTCTAAACCTCAATAAACCATCGCTATCAAATGAAAATCCCTCAAATCATGATACCATCATGGTGTTTTGTCCGATAAATCCCTCAACCTCCTTGTACCAGTCATCGTCACGCTGTAAAGTGAGAATCTTCTCACATAGATTCGTCTGAAGAGGCAACACCGAGCAGATTTGTGGTCTCCAACTCAAAGCATCTGCCACTCGGTTCACTATTCCCTTTATGTAAGTAATCTCAAAGTCGTACTCGCTAAGAAATTCTGACCAACGCAGTTGTCATGCATGTTACACATTATTTTCGTCATCCCTATGATCGTTAATGATGTAAACCTATTTGTTGCCTTCAGAGGGGTCAGTGGCCTAAGTTCCTGAAGAGAGAAGGGAGAAGAACTTTTCCT
>JASDQU011312332.1:4061-17997 GCA_032191745.1 Picea mariana
ATTTTTAATGTTTTTAAATGTAAATTTAAAATTTTGGAATTTAGATTTTGTTTATGATAATATTGGTTTGTACCTAGAAATTGATCCTTCTTGACTCTACTCTTAAAATGGATATATACTTGTATATACTATTTTATATTAATATTAATAACTAAACTATAAATTAAATTTTTGATATCTATACAACAATATTAATATTAAATATCAAAGTCATTATTAATATGTGATAATGTTTTGTTAGATATACATTTTGCACCCAACACTTTCGTCATATACATTTTGCACCGAACAATTATGCACTCGCATGTTGGCGAAATCGTGGGTTCACATTTTTTATTTTTCATGTCCAATTAGTTCTGTGATATACATTTTTCACCCAACACTTAAGGAGTCGTGGATTGAGGCGTCACGGGTTCACATTTATATTGAGGTGTCACGGGTTCACATTTTTAGTTATGCTTATGTATCACGAGTTTACGAGTCCGACCTCCACCGACAACAACATGAGATTTAGTATTTTATAGAATATTGTAACATTGTACCAAAATTTATAGTAATTCATATAATGTTATAACAATTTTTATTTAAAGAATAGTATAAACAATTATTTAATTTTTAATCAATATTATTTTTAATGTTTTTAAATGTAAATTAAGAATTTTGGAATGTTGATTTTGTTTATGATAATAAAGGTTGTACCTATAAATTGATCCTTCTTGACTCCATTTATTTTTATTTTTCATTTTTCATGTCCAACATGTTCAGTGATATATATTTTGCACCCAACACTTCAGTCGTATACATTTTGGGCCGAAAAATTATGGAGTGAGGAGGCAAATTCACATTTATAGTCATGCTTATGTATCATGAGTCCGACCCCAACCCACCACAACATGAGATTTAATAATTTATAAAATATTATAACATTGTACCAAGATTTATAGTAATTTATATAATGATATAACACTTTTTACTGAAAGAATACTATAAACAATTATTTAAATTTTATTCAATATTATTTTTAATGTTTTTAAATGTAAATTTGAAACTTTGAAATTTTGATTTTATTTATGATAATAAAGGTTTGTACCTAGAAATTGATCCTTCTTGACTCTAAAGTTAAAATGGATATATTCTTGTATATACTATTTTATATTAAGATTAATAAATAAACTATAAATTAAATTTATGATATCTATCCTACAATATTAATATTAAATATGGTATTCATTATGAATATGTGATAATGTTTTGTTAAATTTTATTCAATTAATTATTGAAACTTATTTTATTTTTCATTTTTCATGTCCAACTTGTTCCGTGAAATACCTTTTGCACCCAACACTTCCATCATATACATTTTGAACCCAACAATTACAGAGTAGTCAGTTGGCCAAGTGGCATGTTCATATTTATAGTCATGCTTATGTATCACCAGTACGACCCTACCGATGACAACATGAGATTTAGTAATTTATAAAATATTGTAACCTTGTACCAAGATTTATAGTAGTTTATATAATGCTATAACACTTTTTACTTAAAAAATACTATAAAGAATTATTTAAATTTTATTCAATATTAATTTTAATGTTTTTAAATGTAAATTTGGAACTTTGAAATTTTGATTTTGATTATGATAATAAATGTTTGTACATAGAAATTGATCCTTCTTGACTCTAGAGTTAAAATGGATATGTACTTGTATATACTATTTTATATTAATATTAATAAATAAACTATAAATTAAATTTATGATATGTATCCTATAATATTAATGATAAATATAGTATTGATTATTAATATGTGAAATGTTTTGTTAAATTTTATTCAATTAATTATTGAAATTTATTTTTATTTTTCATTTTTCATTTTTAATGGCGAGCTTGTTCCCTCATATACATTTTGCACCCAACAATTACAAACTAGTGGCGGAAGGTTTGTACCTAGAAATTGATCCTTCTTGACTCTAAAATTAAAATGGATATATACTTGTATATATTATTTTATATTAATATTAATAAATAATTTATGATATCTATTCTATTCATTATTAATATGTGATAATGTTTTGTTAAATTTTATTCAATTAATTATTCATATTTATTTTTTTAGTTTTCATTTTTCATGTCTAGATTGTTCCGTGATATACATCTTGAACCCAACACTTCCTTCATATACATTTTGCACCCAACAATTTTGTCATATACATGAGATTGAGTAATTTATAGAATATTATAACATTGTACCAAAATTTATAGTAATTTATATAATTTTATAACACTTTTTACTTAAAGAATAGTATAAAATATCATACCCCCGAAGCGGGGAAAGGGAACGCAAAAGAAAACCAACATATGTTTTTTTGGCAATGCTAATTTTACCAATGTGCACCATTCTACTATCTTTGCATAATTCCTCGAGATTTGGTGAGAATATTGAAATGTTTGAATCATAGGAAACCAAAATCATTCATTCAAATGACTCATTTGTCTATTAAAGATGCAGAGAAACAACAAACAACTTTTTATTTTCTCATAAATGAAATCAAAGCCCAATTGAATATTTCACTTATCATGCATTCATAGCAGGGCACAAGACAACTGCACCAAGCATGTTTTTAAGTTTTTAAAATTTGTCTCTAGTCAAAGATTTGTGGAGAATATTAGTATTCAATGCTAAGTGGCACACAATATTAGTTTGATATCCTCATCTTCCACCAACTCTGTGATGTGACACCCACCTACCCGGAAATAATTAATGTAATCGATTCATCTTGCAACCCAGTAAGTATTGCTATGAAATTCAATTCTAAATGGTTGATCGTCGATAATGAAGAAGAAATGTATGAAGGATTAATCCATTTGGTACAATGCTATACTATTCTATAAATTACTCAGTCTCATATATATGACGAAATTGTTGAGTGCAAAATGTATATGACATAAGTGTTGGGTGCAAGATGTATATCACAGAACAAGAAGGACTATAGTAATCGATAATTTGTTGACCTCGTATTAGTTTGTCCTTTAACCACAAATATTTGCATAATATGTAATATTGGAACTAGGGAACAAGAAACATTGATTTTTATATAATAAAAAGTACCATATATGTCGTGATTTGATAGGATAATAGATTGGAGGTCTTATTACTGGCTTCACTATTCCCAATTTATTATATGTTAGCATATCCAAACTTTTTTATCGTATATGGCCTTTTTGAATCATATATTTTCTTATGCATTGCTTGAAGGTGGATGTAAGGACCCTAATACGTTACAACTACAAGTGAAGCAAGGTGCAAATTTTTGGTTTTTAGGGAGGAAGGAAATAACAAACACACACACATTGATTATGAAATAGACAAGTATGACTCCATGCACTGGCACAAGGGCAATTGGGTGAAACATGCTTAAAACAATAAGGATAAATGACTACCTGCCCGACAAAACCTAACCTCGCCTACAAGCTAAGGGACAACACCTCCATCCCGACACAACCACCTCGACGACCAGTTAACTAGAACCTCGATGGTGTGAAACCAAACGCATCATAAAATTAATTAAAATGCATTCATACACAAGTGATAAATAAATGCAAACGCCTTCAACTCAGGTAAAAATTTAAATGAAAATGCAGTCACTAAAAACATACCCACGCAGAGAAATTAAACGTTCAGGCTGGTAAAAGACATGAAAACGCGGGGATAAATTTTTTTCCACCTCCAGACAGAAATTGGGCTGAGTACTTCAAGAGAAAACACATTCCTAAGGTAGGTAACCTCACACACCATAGGTAAACAAGTAACAAAGTGCAGTCCCAAAAAAGGTGCGGCCAAAATCGCCAAGTACACAACATTGATTGGCAGTCTTGAAGAGTGTCAAATCGTAATGAAATTCAAAAAAAATTTGTAGTGGTTCAGGTGTAACAAGAGCATGCAGTCAATGAAAATTCTCATTGTGTCTCAAGGCACAACCTTACGCTCATTCAAGAAAAAGAAAAAACTCAATCAAAAGTGAGGTATAGAAAAATGTAGTGAATATGGCCATCAATAAAACAAAAATAGAGTTATGTTTCCAGGGAGGTATTCAATGCAGAGCTAAATTATCCATCAATATAAAACAGAGAGTTAAATTTATCCAACAATTTATAAAAACACACAGGTAAATTTATCCAGCAATGCACAAATACGCAAAGTTAAAAATTGTGGTTGAGGGTGTTGAAAGGCAGAGAATACCAAACACATTTTTCAGATGCCGAGAATAATTAAGACACAAAGGTGATAAAACATTCAAAGAACCAAGAAAGGAAGAGACCAAATGCAGATATAGGAGGGTAAACAACTGGGAAAAAACATCCTTTTCTCATCATATATGCACAAAAAAGGGCATTAGAATATATAGGTCATTGTGCACCGAAGTGACAACCGTCAATTCAGCTCCTAGCCATCTTATTAGGCATGGATTGATGAGGTAGGGATGAGGAAGAAGTAAAAGGCACCACTCTTCACAACAATCTACAAACCAAAGGACAATCGCAACATGTAGGGATCGAATGTCAAGGGAATCAAGTCAAGCAACGAGCTTCAAGGTATGGGGAAATTTATGTTCTTGGTTGAAATGTTGAGTCAAACATTTTCTTTACCCAATTAGAAATACAAAAATGAAGGCGTAATATTTAATAATAATCTACCATGTAGAATCAAGTAAATGTATCATATCCCAAGTTGTCCGCTCTGAGTCATTATCCCTCATGCTTCGTGCAATTCCCGCTTCCTGACCGATGAGACTTCACCAATACCTCCCAGCGAACGCCAGGGGTACTCTCCATATCCCTTATCCCCCCGAGCCATAAAGGGGGCATGCAAACTAACCAAAGAAGAACTATCTCCTAGTTCACCTTGCAAGGTCAAGCTAGCACTCCTCACCGAGCTGGGTATCTCAACTCCCACAAGCTAAGTCAATCAAGTCTAAATTTCTACAACATAACGTTATGCATAACACAAAAGATCCATCCTCCTCCTCCTCCCTCCTTTATATAGAGTTTCTAAGTCATTTACTTTCCCAAAATACCATTTAATTTATTGTTCAATAATTTAATTCATAAAAATCCTCCCCGTACATGTGTCAACCATCCCCTTCGTTGCACCATAAATTAATTTCATTAATTAATTGATTACTCTTGTTTCCCTCACCCACCTAAAACCATTCCTAAAATCACTCCTAGGTGTCCCCATATTCCCTTACACATTTTAATGACTTACCCCCTTACTAATTCGCTCGTTGAGTTCAATTTAGAAATTTCTTAATGCAATATACCTTACTAAGTTGGTCTTTTTTCTTTTTCCTTATGTTTCCTTTCTCTTTATTTTTTCTCTTTTTCCTAGTTTCCTGATTCTTTTAAATTTTCCCTCTTTCTCTTTTCATTTAAAACTCAAATTGGCAAGTGTAGAAAATTACCTTTTCCCCTTTTTCTTTTTAGTTAATAAATTTTTAATTAGCATATGTGACAAACAATTAGTTCTTTTTTAAAATTTGAAATCCCTCCATAATTTGATTTTAATAATTTAATCGAGTTTCTTACCCCCGTTTGTCACATATTTAATGATAATTATTAGTATTATTTATTTATTTTTGAAATATATTTTTGTATATATATATTTTTCTTTTACCACAAGTATCACCTAGCCCTAGATTTTATTTTCCTAGGCTGGGTGACATTTTATTAGGGAAATTGTATTAAATATTTATTATCACATTATTCGTTCTAAGGTCATCTAGGTTTCTTCACTTATTAGTTAACAACGTGATGTTCCCTTCAGGACGCATTAGGTGCTCCAAGGGTTCCACTCGCCTCATTCTATTTCCCTCGTGCGACATGTCCTTCACAACGCACTACGTGCTCCAAGGGTGCCACTTGCCTCTTTCTGTTTTTCTTGTGTGACATTCCCTTCAGAATGCACTTTGTGCACCAAGGATGCCACTCAAATATTTAATGACTTGGTAGACATCAAAAACCCCTCGAGTCAATACTCTTCCAGGTGATCTTGTGGGAGACTAAGGGCCTCTAAGGAATAAGGCCCCTGCCTTATTGCGTGCCCCTTAGAATCATCGTGAGTGACTGTCATAATCGGCCCTCACCAAATTGTGGGTCTTCTCAAACTAGGTAATCATTAAACTATAGTTTGAGCCACGATGAGAGTGCTAGTAGGTTGTGGTAGGGCTATTGTCAACACCTCTCCCTCAACGTCTCTGGTTATCGTGTGTGACCCCTCTACTCCACATGTGAGTATTGTCGGTAAGCTATCGTCAACCTACATCATAAAAGAATTGTGTCAGAATAAAATCCATAATCATAACATTTAATTAGATGCACATAGGTCATATATACAACAATCAAAGCCCAATTTTCCACTCCCTGACTCGGTCTGGAGTCCAAGGGGTTCCATCAATGCCTTAGCATCCTTGAGGTCCAAAATACTGCACACTCAAGAAAACCAAGTCAATAGCACCTGTCTATGTCAATACAGCAAAATAACATGTCATCAATCCATAACGCCTGATAATCATAATCAAATGCTTACTAGTATAATAATATGGATAACTTGCAAGCAAGTGTCCTCAAACAACAAGTTCGCTCAGTGCGTGAAAGAGAGGGATGTTACATACACCCCCTTTTGGTATAAATTTTTTCCCAAAGTTTCAAAGTATGTAAGTGTGGCAATAGTGTGTATCACAGTATCATAAGTCTATCTATCAAACAAAAATGGAAACTGCTAGCGTATATCATATGCATCCTCCTAGGTCGCCGAGTGTGGAATATAGTTCTCCCACTGGACGTTGACCTGATCCACTGTTCGACGTCGTAGTTGTCGAATGTGATGACCCAGGCTACGGATCGGCTCAGTCGTGAGTTCTGCCTAGGCTAATACTTGCAAGGAATTCATGTCAATAACATGTGTAGGATCACAAATATAATGTCTCAAAACAGATACGTGAAAAACATCATGCATACGCTTCAAAGAATCAGGAAAGGCTAGTCGATAGGCCATGAGCTCCTTCCTCTCAACAATATTGAAAGGTCCCATGAACCTAAGATATATTTTAGCTCCTTTTCCAAACTTGATCAAACTCTTATGTCGTTTTACCTGCAAGAAGACTCAATCATCAACTTATTAACTATGGTCGACATGGTGCGTATCGACATAATTCTTCTATCAATCCTGCACTTCCTTAATCCTTTGTATTATTATTTGCATTTGATCTTCCATTTCTTGGATCACTTTTGGTACCACCAGGACCCTATCCTGAAGAATATCCCAAATCAGAGGCGTTTGACCTCGTCTCCCATAAAGAAACTCGAAAGGTGCCATATTAATGGTGCTTTGGTAATTGTTGTTTTAAGCGAATTCTACCAGTGGAAAGAATTCTTCTAAAATCTTCTCTTGGTCCATCATGTACATGTGCAACATATCTTCCAAGGTTTGGTTCGTCTGTTCGGTCTGCTTGTTAGTCTCTGGGTGATACAGAGTACTAAAGTTAATTTGGGCTCCTAATACCTCTTAGACTAGTCCAAAATCGTCCAATAAACACCAATCCTCGATTGGATATAATCCTCTTAGGCACGCCATGTAGCCTCACAATCTTGCTGATGAAAACTCTAGCTATGTTAGGTGCCTGATATGTTGTACGCATAGGAATAAAATGAGCACTCTTTGTCAGAGTGTCGACTACTATGAAAATTGAGTCGTGTCTCCTTGCTGTCAGTGGCATTCCAACAATAAAATCCATTGAAATAACCTCCCATTTCGATTCCGGAATAGTGTGTGGCTATAGTATTCCTGTAGGATTCCTATGTTTGGCCTTTACCTACTGACATTCTACACATCTGGCCACATAGTTGACTACGTCTACCTTCATCCCTTTCTAGTAGAATAAGGGTTTAAGGTCCGCCCTCATCTTCGTGACTCCCAGGTGAGCCATGTATACTTCTCTATGAGCCTCGTTTAGGATCAATCTCCTCAACTTGTCATTCAGTGGTATGTAAATCTGATTTTTAAACCTCAATAATCCATCATATTCAAACGTAAATCCTTCAAATCTTGGTACCATCATGGTGTTTTGTCCGATAAAATCTTTGACCTCTTTGTACCAGTCATCGTCGTGCAGTAAAGTTAGAATTTTTTCATGTAGATTCGTGTGAAGAGGCAACACCAAAAAGATGCATGGTCTCCGACTTAATGCATCTGCCACTTGGTTCACTGTTCCTTTTATGTAAGAAATCTCGAAGTCATACTCGCTCAACAATTCTGACCAACGTTGTTGTTGTGCGTTCATGTTGCTTTTCATAAAGATGTGCTATAGTCCACAGTGGTCCATCTTTAGTTCAAATTTTTGTCCAATAAGGTAGTATCTCCAAAACTTCAAGGCATATACAATGGCTAACAATTCCAAATCGTGCGTCGCATAGTTTTCCTCATGCCTTCTCAATTTCCTTGAGATGTAAGCGATCACTCGACCATATTACACCAAGACTCTGCCTAAGCCTTCCTTGGATGCATCAATGTATACCAATAAGTCTGCATCCATGTCAGAGACCTTTAGTATCAGTGTTTTTGTCAATAGCTCCTTGAGCCTCCACAAATTTCTCGGTCCAAACAAACTTCTTATTCTTCTTATGAAACTATGGAATCGGGTTTTCTATCTTAAAAAATTGCTAGATGAACCGTCGATAGTATCCTGCTAAACCCATGAAGCTACGCACTTCTGAGACATTTGTCGACGTAGGCCATTCCATAATAGCCTCGACCTTTTCTAGATCCATGGCAATACCTTCTCCAAAGATGACATGCCCTAAGTAATGAATCTTTTATTGATAAAATGAGCATTTGGACAACTTTCCATACAATTTGTGCTCTCGTAGACACTATAGTACTAAGCACAAGTTCTCATCATGCTCCTCCATTGTCCGAGATTAAATCAAAATATCGTCAATGAATACATGGATGAACTTGTCCAATTACTCATGGAACACCCCGTTCATCAAACTCATAAATACCCCTGGGGCATTTGTTAGTCAAATGGTAAAACAATAAACTTGTAATGTCCAAACCTCATCTTAAAGGAAGTCTTAAGGACATCATCCTCCTTGATTCGTAACTGGTGATACCCTGATCGCAAATCGATCTTTGAAAGCACCGTAGCATCCTTAATCTGATCAAAAAAATCATCAATCCTCGACAACAGATACTGATTCTTGATCGTTTCCTTGTTCAATTGACTATAGTCAGCGTAGAGTCTCCACGACCCATCCTTCTTTCCTATGAAAATAATAGGTGTGCCCCACGGTGACACACTTGGACGTATAAGTCCCAGGTCCAACAACTCCTTTAGTTGCATTCTCAACTCTTGTAACTCTGAGGTCGACATAAGATAAGGCATTCTCACAATTGGTTTAGTCCCCAGTTTTATGTCTATGGTAAACTCCAATTCCCTCTCCGACAACATCCTAGGTAACTCCTCCAGAAAGACGTCTCCAAACTCTCTCACTACTGGAAGCTATTCTAGACCTTCTGCTACTCCCTTGTCATTTAACCCAAGGATTTCATAAAGATTACATACCTTGTGCATGATCTTCCGTAGCTGAAAGGAAGAGATGAAACTTAGGGAAACTCCCTGGTTCTGTCCTACAATCATGCATCTTTCTCCCTCATCATCGACCAATCTCAAAAGTTTCATCTTACAGTTGAGTATCGCCTCATGCGATTCCAACCAATCCATACCAATCACGACATCATAAAATCCTAATATCATGACGTACAGGTTGGACCCAGTGAAAAACTTCCCCAGGTTAAGGGTACAGCCTGTAACCTTTCCTCCATCCTTTTTTTTGGCTCCCAAAGCCATCTCTACATAGTTAAACTCATTGTGCTCGACTTTCTTTACCTTAATCCTTTTTAGCACTACACCAAAAATGAAACTCTCGATAGCACTGAGATCTATCAAAATACTAAGGGTCTAGTCAACGATGATACCTGATGTCTCAAGCACAGTCAACTAGTGATCTACCTGGCGGTTATTCACCACTACATGAATCCGATGGGCTTTGCCCAAATCTCCCACTGTAGCAGATCCAACTAATATAGATGATCTAGTCCTGTCCACTAGGCAGTTGCGCTGGTTGTGTGGCTCCCCACACGTTCAACACCCCTTCTTCGGTCTAGTACTCCTAGTACCCAAAGTAGAAGATGATGGCCCACTGGCCTAGAATCTTGGTTTGTTTTGCTGAACATGCCTAAATTGTTGCTGGTACAGTCGACACTGTTGTTGATGTTGTGGTTCCCGATAAGGTGCCCATTGCAGAGGCATCAATCGTCGAGGTATAGTGAAAGTGGATCCCTTATAGAAGACACAATATCATGGCATATGTCTGGTTGATGTCTGATGCTGTTGCACAACAGATGACATCTTCTCTGTTGGTCTTACCGGATTCCTGGTCTGACCCCCACTGATAAGCTCCTCCTCTGCTATGAGGGCCTTTTAGATGACATCATGCAAGTTTTGAGGCATCATAATCCTAACCTTTACATGTATGCTACCATTAAGGTCGAACATAATTATGTTGACCTTAATTTTACCAGTATTAAGATGTGGGGTATAACGAAGCAACTAAATAAAATGGGCCTCGTACTCAGGCACCGTATGACTACCCTGTCATAAGGTGTTTAACTCATTGAGCTGATGCTCAATGAATTCCACTGATAGGTATGTCTCTAAGTACATTTCCTCGAACAGTTCCCATGACATGTCTTCGAGATCCATGTTAAGTTGTAGCAGGAGCGTCTTCCACCATAGAAGATTTCTCCCCTTCAGTTGAAAGACAGCCATGCAGACCTTCATGTTGGAGGTATAGTCCCGAAGTGAAAAGAACATCACCATATTCTCCAACCATGTCTTGACAGCTGCGTCGTCCGAGACACGAAAGAATTTAGAAAATTTCACCTTCTCGATTTCGTGGTGAATGCTACCAGTACCAATCGGAGTGCGCAGTGGTCCCTCAGGGAGTGTCGGTGCCCTGGCCTCTTCTTGGTCTAAATGACTGATTAGTTCTTCAGACATGCACTAAAAATATCACATCATCCCAACCACATCACCCACCGCTATCTTCTCGTGTCCGAAAACATGTTCGTCTCTCTGGGGGTTAGACCCCTCTGGCGTGGATGTTGCTGGAGGCATCACACCTCCTCCCCTAACACCCCATCATCTGCATCCATGGCATTCTCTAACCATGATAACCTGCATGAATACAAGTAAACTTAAGTAGCAACATTATAATAAAATAGCATATCAACGAAAGCCGTAGTTTTCCCAAGTCATGGGTTGAACCCACTCTGATACCATATGTAAGGACCTGAGTACATTATGACTACAAGCAAAGAAAGGTGCAAATTCTTTTTTTTAAGGAAGGAAGGCAACGATGACACAATTAACCACGTCTAGACAAAGAACACACACACACCAATCAAGAAACAAACAACTATGAATCCATGCACTGGCACAATGGAAATTGGGTGAAACATACGTAAAAAAAAAAGGAGAAACGACTAACCACTTGACAAACCTGACCTCACCTAGAAGATAAGGGACAAAACCACCATCCCGACACAACAGCCTCGATGGCCAGCTAACTAGAACCTCGATGGAGCACAACCAAATACATCATAACATTAATGAAAACACATTCATACGCAAGTGATAGATAAATGCAAATGCCTTCAACTCATGTAAGAATTTAAATGAAAACGCACTCACTAAAAACTTACCCACGCAGAGAAATTAAACATTCAAGCTGGCAAAAGACATGAAAACGTAGGGATAAATTCATTGCCACCTCCAGAAAGAAAATGGGTTGAGTACTTCAAGAGAAAACACATTTCTAAGGTAGGTAACCTCATAGACCATAGGTAAACCAGTAATGAAGTGCAGTCCCAAAAAAAGTTGGGGCAAAATCGCCAAGTACACAACATCGATTGGCAGTCTTGAAGAATGTCAAATCGCAATAAAATCTAGTGGAAAAATTCGTAGTGGTTCAGGTGTAACAAAAGCATACGCTCAAGGAAAATTCCCACTGTGTCTCAAGGCATAGCCTTATAGTCATTCAAGAAAAACAAAACTCAGTCAAAAGTGAAGGTTGTCAATCAATTGGACAACGCAAACTAAAATCGTCTTCAATAATTTAAGGTGCAGAGGTATGGAAAAATGCAATGAATATGGCCATCAATAAAACAAACATAGGGTTATGTTGCGAGGGAGGTATTCAATGCAAAGATAAATTATCCATAAATATAAAATGCAGAGTTAAATTTATCCAGCAAGTTACAAAATGCAGAGTTAAATTTATCCAACAATGCACAAAAACACAAAGTTAAAAATCATGGTTGAGGGTGTTGAAAGGCAGAGAATACCAAACACAATTTTCAGATGTCGAGAATGATTAAGATGTAGAGGTGATAAAACATGCAGAGACCCAAGAAAGGCAGAGATCAAATGAAGAGATAAGAGGGTAAATAGCTAGGAAAACACATCCTTCATCACCATCCATGCACATAAAAGCAGGGCATTCGAATCTAAGGTCGTTGTGGACCAAAGTGACGACCGTCGATTCGGCTCCTGGCCAACTGCTTAGGCAAGGATTGACAATATATGGATGAGGATGAAGTAAAAGGCATCACTCTTCACAAAAATCAACAAACCAAAGGACAATCGCAACATGGAGGGATCAAATGCCAAGGGAATCAAGTCAAGAAGTGAGCTTCAGGCTATGGGGAAATTTAAGTTCTCGGTTTAAATGATGAGTCAAACATTTTATTTACCTAATTAAAAATACATAAATGAAAGTGTAATATATAATAATAATCTACCATGCAGAATCAAGTAAGCGTACCATATCCCAAGTTTTTCGCTCTGAATCCTTGTCACCCGCACTCCATGAAGCTCCCTCTTGTCAATCGATGAGATTTCACCAGTACCTCCCAGCCAATGCTAGGAGTAATCTTCTTACCGCTTAGTCCCCCAAGATGTAAAGGGTCCAAGCACACTAACCAGAGAACACGTAGCTCCCAGCTCGCCTCACGAGGCTGAACTACAACTCCTCACCGAGCTGGGTATCCCAACTCCCACAAGCTAAGTCAGTCAAGTCTAAATTTTTGCAGCGTAACTTTATGTATAACACAAGAGATCCATCATCCTCCTCCTCCCTCCTTTATATAGAGTTTCTAAGTCATTTACTTTCCCAAAATCTCATTTAATTTATTGTTCAATAATTTAATTCATAAAAATCCTCACCATACATGTGTCACCCATCCCCTTCATTGCACCATAAATTAATTTCATTAATTAATTAATNCCCATATTCCCTTACACATTTTAATGACTTACCCCCTTACTAATTCGCTAGTTGAGTTCAATTTAGAAAGTTCTTAATGCAAGATACCCTAGTAAGTTGGTCTTTCTAATTTTTCCTTATGTTTCATTTTTTCTTTACGTTTCCCTCTTTTTCCTAGTTTCCTAATTCTTTTAAAATTTCCCTCTTTCCCTTTTCATTTAAAACTCAAATTGGCAAGTGTAGAAAATTACCTTTTCCCCTTTTTCTTTTTAGTTAATAAATTTTTAATTAGCATATGTGACAAACAATTAATTCCCTTTTAAAATTTTAAATCCCTCCATCATTTGATTTTAATAATTTAATTGGGTTTCTTACCCCCCTTTGTCACATGTTTAATGATGATTATCCGTATTATTTATTTATTTTTAAAATATGTTTTTATATGTATATTTTTCTTTTACCACAAGTATCACTTAGACCTAGATTTTATTTTCCTAGGCTGGGCGACATTTTATTAGGGAAATTGTATTAAATATTTCTTATCACATTAT
>JASDQU011312333.1:0-12441 GCA_032191745.1 Picea mariana
AACGAAACCTAGAGATGCTTCGCCCAGGGGATCCCTGAGAAGGCAATAAAAGGCCTCTTGATAAGAAACTAAAGAGACCCTAAGAAAAATAATAAAACAAGACCTAACCAAGAGGATGGGAGGTCTCATCATGAGTCGTTCCATTATGTTCATAGGTATCCAACAGTATGACATTGCCATCATCTGGTCACCACGCCAGGGCAGTGACCTTTGGTTGCATGGCCAAGGGAAAGGGGGTCTCATCACGAGCCAGCCTTATCATTTCTGTGAAGATACCAGTGGGTAACACTGTCAGCTCTGGTCACCATGCCAAGGCAATGTCCTCTGGTCAGACCTTGAAGTAAAAAGGAAATAAAAAGCAATAAATGAAAAATAAAGACAATAAAGGGTTTGGAAAAAATGCATCCATGACGGGTACATCGCGCCTCCTACAAAGGCAGCCACAGACAACACCTGCCCTTGGTCTTACTGTGACTGGACATCCCTAGACCATATCACCTCATAAAACATGGCTTGGATGATCTTCTGAGGAAACTTTTCTTCTCTTGTGGGTATTAGCCCAATAGGTTATTTTGTTGGTTTTCTTCAACTTTGTATAGTAGATTTGTGTAATGTCTTTGAGCTCTTAGATGATATGCTAGGGATTTCATGCATGTATTTGATAAATTTAATGATGAAATATGATTGACATTGCTATGATCCCGATTACTGATGAGCCCATGGAGGGCGTAGTCTTTGATGTGCAGGACCATACCCGGCGGACAGGTACCAGTGGACCGGTACACATGGGGATATGATTAGTTCGAACCTCCATGGGGCTGAATAGCCCATCAGATGGTTGCTGGGATGGAAGAGGCAGGACAACGTTGTGATGAGCCATTGCATGAGAAAGAAGAAGGACGTCCTTACCAAGGACACTTTGGCAGAGCCTGGCCTAGGGGGGATCACCCATTGCAGATGGGACGATTGCTTTTGATGGACAGGACGTCACCTGAGGCAGCTGGACGTTTCCTGGAGCATGTAGCAGTGTGATGGGATCATTTGGCACGTGTGGCAGCTTGCAGGAGCCCTAGAGGGGCCAACATTTTGCTTCCTGGATGCTGATCTTTCCCAAAAAGGGCCAACGTCTCCCTCAGAGGGGTCTGACGTCTCCCTTTTGAGCTCATATTGTGACATTTTTAGCATTTAATGTAAAAAACAGTGTAATATTGTTAGTCAGCCTTGTCGGCTGTTTTAAATGACCTATTTTGTAATTAAAGGTCATTAGGATGATATAAATAGAGGACGTTGCCTCTCATTTTTAGATAACACAACTCACTCTCTAGTGAGAGAATCATTTTTAGTCTTTGTCTTGGGATTTTTTCTCTTGGAAGTGAGGCACAACTCTTGTGGAGGATCATTCTTGACATTTTTATGGTCTTTTCTATCATTTGGAAGGTTTACAACTAGGGTTTGATAAGCTCTTCATGATTTGTAAGTGTATTTCTCATGCAAAACTTCTTAAATGAATGGTTGTAGGTTAAATCTCTTGCATTTATTGTTACATTGCTATTATTTTGCTTAATCATTGAAACCCTAGGTAGCAAGCACACAAGTAGGTCCTTGCTACATGTCCCCRCGATAGAAAACTTGTTTTAGCCATTGAGTAAGGAGGATATAGCCTAGCCGTTGCTACACTAGTTCCCCTTTTTCTGAGTTAGCTTTTGAACATAAATTGAAGAAAGAAGACGTCCTAGGCCTAATTAACTTTACACCTAGGGTTTTAACTTTTAGGGTTTGAAGGGCCTTTCTCTTGCAACACTTTTCACCCTTAGATTTATGTTTTGAAGCTAGCCATTTTGCCAAGGATTTTCAAAGAAAGAGGGAGGAGCATGAGGCCTTACTTAAGAAACACCGAAATGAGCCTCCTCCCCTTAGGGTTTTGACTTTAGGGCCCTGCCATTGCAGCACCATAGAGCCTAACTCTCTTGTCTTTTAATTTAGGTTCTCCCGAGACCTAGCCCTTGCTTCTTGACTCCATAATACCCTAAGGCACTAGTCTAGCTCTCCAACGTTGAGCTTCTTGTGCCAAAACAACACTTTCAAACTTCTTAAATTTGAAACCCTAACTAACCCTAACGTCTAACTAACCCTAGATTAATGATGATGTCATGCCTAGTTTGAGCCTTTGGTTGATAGGAAACGTTGTGGCTGAGTCATCTAATGATAGACATTGATGTGTTGATAAATTTCACTGGCCTATTTGCAAAACGTTGATCTCTTTGTCTATAAAACTAACCCTAGAATAAGGCTGACATCACCTCTAGCAAGCTTGACGCAACAGCCTTTATATGTGAGTAAAGTGATGATATTTAATGCATTGTACTAATTCAAGGATTGATTATCTACATTGATGCTATATCATTTCCAAGTGTTTATTGAGAAGTAATATCACAAGCCATTGTCATCATTGCAATCATTGACTTCGTCAATAATTACTGTTATTTATGGTCATGTATATTTAAATGTTGATAGTCATTAATCTATGAAGTGCTAACCACTATTTGCACGCATTAGTTTTGTTGTTGCCTTGTCTCGCAAACAGGTGCCCCTTCTGTGGTTTATCTTCATTTTGACTATCTTCTTGGCGGTAATCTGTGAAAGGGAAAAACTTACCTTGATCCTTTAAACCTTTGCCTTTTCAAAACCCCAGATTGCCAGGGATGTCTCCCTTGGGATTAGCCACCCTAAATAGAAAGAGCCCCCCATCGAGGTGACAGTGGGTGGGGAAGCTCCTGTTACGCCAGTTTGATCCTTACCTTTTAGCTACTTGACCTAGACTACAAACTGAGTGATAACAGTGCCAAACTGCCCTGTCCATCTGCCAAAACATCCATGAAGCAAGGATGACGTCATGGACCTCATGGGTGACGTCCTAGGCTTTCCAAGGCCAACGTTCCACTGAAAAGGGTACAACCCCCCTAGGTCAAGCTCTGCTAGGGTGCCTCTGGTGGAACATCCTCCTCTTCTCCGATGCAAAGCCCCTGATCCATCTCTGTCCTGTCTCTACCCCCTGATGGGGTCTTAGCATCCATCTGATGGGCTCTTCAACCCCATGGAGGTCCGAACTGGTCATCTCCCCATGTGCACTGGTCCAAATGGTACCTGTCCGTAGGGCATGATCCTACACATCAACAGCTACGCCCTCCATGAGCTCATCAGTCACAGGGATCATAGCAATGTCAATCACATCTCATCATCAATATTATTAAACACATGCATAAAATCCCTAGTACATTAGTCANGCCTTTTCAAAACCCCAGATTGCCAGGGATGTCTCCCTTGGGATTAGCCACCCTAAATAGAAAGAGCCCCCCATCGAGGTGACAGTGGGTGGGGAAGCTCCTGTTACGCCAGTTTGATCCTTACCTTTTAGCTACTTGACCTAGACTGCAAACTGAGTGATAACAGTGCCAAACTGCCCTGTCCATCTGCCAAAACATCCATGAAGCAAGGATGACGTCATGGACCTCATGGGTGACGTCCTAGGCTTTCCAAGGCCAACGTTCCACTGAAAAGGGTACAACCCCCCTAGGTCAATCTCTGCTAGGGTGCCTCTGGTGGAACATCCTCTTCTTCTCCGATGCAAAGCCCCTGATCCATCTCTGTCCTGTCTCTACCCCCTGATGGGGTCTTAGCATCCATCTGATGGGCTCTTCAACCCCATGGAGGTCCGAACTGGTCATCTCCCCATGTGTACTGGTCCAAATGGTACCTGTCCGTAGGGCATGATCCTACACATCAACAACTACGCCCTCCATGAGCTCATCAGTCACAGGGATCATAGCAATGTCAATCACATCTCATCATCAATATTATTAAACACATGCATAAAATCCCTAGTACATTAGTGAAAGCTCAAAGACATTACACAAGCCTGCAATACAAATTTGGATAAAATGACAGGGTGTCCTATTGGGCTAGTGTCCACTGGAAAAGGAAAGTTTTCAGAAGAGACCTCATTCAAGCCATGCAAGTGGGTGATGTGGTCAAGGGATGTCCAAGCAAGTGGGTGCAATGAGGGTAGAGGATGCAAAGCTTTACCTGTGGGTACCTTTGTAGAAGGCGAGTTGCACCTGTCCTGGATGCAAATCTTTCCAAGCCCATGCCTTTATTCTTTCTTTTTATTCTTTTATTTTTATACTAATTTTTTCTTCAAGAGCCTAATCAAGGGACACTGCCCTGGCGTGGTGACCAGTGGTGACAACGTTACCCACAAGTACTTTTGCAGAAATGAGAAGGCTGGCTCGTGATGAGACCCCCTTTCCCTTGGCCATGCAACCAAGAGTCACTACCCTGGCGTGGTAACCAGTTGGTGGTAATGTCATACTGCTAGGTACCCATGGACCTAATAGGCTGGCTCGTGATGAGACCCCCCATCCTCTGAATAGGTCTTGTTTTTCTATTATTATGGGTCCGTCTTTGTTTCTTGTTGAGAAGCCTTTTATTTCTTTCTTGGGGATCCCTGGGCGAAGCATCTCGAGGTTTTACTCTTAGGCTTTTATCTTTTGCTAGCTTGCTTTTACCTTTTGGGCCTTTAGCCCCTTCTTCCCACGAGGTAAGGTGAAATCCTGTAAATAGGTCAACGCATTGTGCGGACAAGTTGAATGGGATAGATGAGTAGGAAGCAAGATGAAAAAGTGGTGCTGTGAAGGGAGCAGACGATGGATTTTTTTTCAGAAATCCCCCTAGTAGCAAATCGAAACCTAAGGACACAGGCTTACTAGGGCATCTTGTCAATCCCCCCAGACATGGTCAAGTGGGCAAGTGTACGATCCAAGCATTAGTTAGAAACAAAAGGAATCAAATGCACATATTCAAGGGTTTTGATGATCAAAGTGACACATACCATGATACCTGGACTAATTACCTCATGGAGCAAGAACCATCTCTGACACAAGACCAAGCCGATAGTGATGGATGTTGTTGCTGCTGACAAGATAAAGGTGCTGGAAGAAAGAAAAGGTGGGCCCTCTAGGGCCATGCTAAAGTCAATTCTTCTCTCAGTACTCCATGTCGAGGACCTGTGGGCCTCGAGACATGATCTCCTAGTTATCCCTAAAAGTGGGGGATAACATCTGCCTCCAACTCAGGGACATGTGCTCACCGTAAAGCGCATGAGAACATTAGCATCTCTGGCATAACCTGTTTACCTGCTCGATCTCAATAGCACCACCAGTAATCAATTGGGGTGATAATGCCACCCAGCATACATAAATATATATAGACTAAAATAAACAATCAATAATGTAAATGTGAAAGAAAACTAACATGCAATGCAAATGGTATAATACACGAATGCAAGAATGCCTACTTACYTGTACTTACCTGTGAAGTCAGGTTCCCGGTGGATAGTAATGCTTGATGTGTAAATCGTTTACTGGCAGCCTCAAGGCCTCTCCCTCCATGGTGCCCAGGTTGAAAGAGTTTGTACCTGCATGACTCATGATTTTATAAGGACCTGTCCATAAACTGTCAAACTTCATGTGCATACCAGGTTTCTCCTTTCTTTTATCCCATAGTAGTACGAGATCTCCTTCAGCGAAGTTTCTTTCCTTAGCTTTGTTGTCAAAGGTGTTTTTTATCTTCTCTTGGTTTCTTTCCATCTGACCAAGGGCGTTTCTCCTAGTTTCATCTAACTCTATTAGTTCGTTGATTCGTCCTTGGATTGCTTTCTCGTCTGTAACATACTATTGAGTGAAACGAAGGATGGGGATCTGGAGGTTCACAGAAAGTTTTGCTTCTAGTCCATACACCAACTCAAAATGAGTCTTTCCTATTGAGGTCTCTTTTATTATTCGGTCTGCCCATACTGCATACTTGATTTTGCTATCCCAAGATTTCTTATTTTCCCCCACGACCACCTTTATAATATTCGTAAGGTTTTTATTGCGCAATTCTGCCAATCTGTTCCCTTGTGGATAGTTATTGGAGGAATGGGATAGGACAATGCCATATTTGAAGAAAAAATCTACCAAAGCGTGTGAGCTAAAATCTTTGGCATTGTTTGTAGTGATTTTGGAAGGGACGCCGAACCTAGTTATGATCCGGTCTTCCAAAAATCTCATGACTACTTCCTCGGTGGATTTCTTGGTAGGGATGGATTCGACCCATCTAATGAAATAGTCTGTGGCAGTTAGGATCCACCAGTAGCCATTGCTTGAATTATCTTTAAACTCTCCAACGAAATCTAAACCTCACTGCTGAAAAGGTGCTTCTATTACCCAGGGTTTTAGCGGTTGTGCTGGCAGCTTTGGTTTACCAGAGAAGTATTGGCAACGCTGGCAAGATCGGACATGTTGGTGAGTGTCGGAAAAGAGTGTTGGCCAATAATACCCAGCCCTTAGGATTTTGTGGGCAGTAGTACGGGCTGCAAAGTGCCCACCACAGTATCCAGAGTGTAATTCTTCCAGTAATTTCGTTGGCTCTTCTTTGTTGACACATCTAAGTATGACCCCGTCAGGATTTCTCCAACCAAGGCCATCTTCGGTCAAGCAATATTTCATAGCCTTTARTCTTAAAGCCCTTCTTTTTTAGTCTACTAGGTGATCGGGACAAGAAAAGTTCTTTAGATAATAGACAATATAAKAATACCACTCATCATGTCGTAGTTCACTGACCACCACGTTTATTTGTTTACTCTCGCCCATTTGTATGGCTTYTTGGTTGCTTTCAGTCAGCATCTGGGCCAAACCTTGTCCCTTTATTATTTTGGTGGGTTTTATCTCTAAGTCATATTCTTGGATTTTGGAAACCCACTTTCTCCTAGTACACATGCAATCTAGCTGTGATAAGACATCCTTCATTGTTGGGTATGGGACATAAGCCTTAATTGTATTGTAGCCGATGTAGTTTCTAAAGTGTTTAAGGGATTTTACCAAGGCATATGCTTGTTTCATAGTAATGGAGTAGTTCAATTCAGAATCTCTAAGGGCTTTGCTCATAAAAGCTACGGGGTGTTCATAATCATCAACGTCCTTTTGCATTAGAACACCTGCAATGGTGTCCTGGGAGGAAAACGAGAATATTATGAAATCTCGTGAATAATCAAGGATGATCAAGACAGGGGCTTGGGAGATAGCATCTTTTGTATCCTCAAAAGACTTGATGGCCTTATCATCCCATCTGAAGGTAATATCCTTTTTTAGCAAAGCACTCATGGGTTTTATCCTTTCGAAAAAGTTTGGAACAAATCTTCGAATGAAATTGATTTTTCTGAAAAAGGATTGCAAGGATTTTTTGTTGATTGGGGGACAGACATCTCTTATTGATTGGACCCTCTCAGGGTCAATGGAGACCCCCCCCTTTGAAGATACGTGACCCAATAGTTTTCCCTCGTCGATCCCAAAAAAAGACTTCTTGGGGTTCAAAGAGATACCATACTTCCTACATCGTTCGAAAACAATCTTGAGGTGTGAAAGGTGGTCTTTCCTGTCTTTTGACACAACCATGAGGTCATCCTGGTAGATTTCCATGAATTTCTATATAATATCCTTGAAAGCAAATTCCATTGCTCTCTGAAAGGTAGCACCGACGTTCATAAGACCAAACAAAATCCTTAAGTACATAAAGGTTCCCCAAGGCGTAGTAAATGTTGTTTTAAGTTGGTCTTCTCGTTTGAGCAAGACTTGGTTTTATCTGGAAAAACCATCTAACATGGACATCATCCTTGCCCCCATAACTCTTTGAAGTAAATGTTCCATTTTTGGGAGAGGGTAGTTGTATTTCAAAGATAATTGGTTAAGGTTGCGGAAATCAACACATAGGCGTATGTCACTGGTCTTCTTTTGGACAACCACCAAATTTGACATCCAAGAAGAATATATGATAGGGGCTATGATACCAAGGTCAACCATTTTCTGGAGTTCCTTTTGTATTTGGCTTGCTAACTTTGGATTGATATGCCTTAGCTTCTGCCGGAAAGGTTTGGCTCCTTCTACCAATGGTATGGCATGTTGGATGACATCTCCCCTATGGGCTTTCAAATCATCATAGTTCCATGCAAAGGTGTCTTTAAATTCCTTGATGAGCACTAGTATTTCCAACCTTTCTTTTTCAGTGGTGCCTTTCCCTATCTTGACCATCCTTGAGTCTATCTCCATACCAATATTGAATTCTAGGGCTTCATCTGCTTGTTTGCTAGGTCTCTTTCCTCTGAAAACATCATGTCTGTCAAAGAGATTTTCCAAGGGAACACAACCTTTGGGTAAGGTATTGTTTTGAAGGTTTATAACCTCCAAATTCATGGAGTCAGCCAGAAAGTTAATTTGTGAATCAGTGAATTCTTTGTTGTTCTCCATAAACCTGATGATTTGGTCATCGTCTTCAAAAACTTACCAATGATCCAAGTTATCGGGAATAGAAGGCCTAAAGAGGACTTCCATTTTGCAAAGGTCATGAAGTGGTCCATCACAAGTTTGTAAGGTGGAAGCAGAAACAACCAAGGCATCTGCTACGTGGTTTTCTTCTCGAGGAACGACTTCAATTGACACTACCTTAAAGGATTTCGAAAGGGATTGGGCTAAGTCTCGGTATCTTTTCAACTTCTCATTCTTTGTAGAAAATTTCATCAATACCTGCGATACTATGAGGTCCGAGTCTCCCTTTTCCCTTAGGTGTGTGACACCCTTGTCAATTGCTAAGTTGAAACCTAGGATCAAAGCCTCATATTCGACAATGTTGTTGGTGCAATGGTATTCTAGCCTATACGAATAGTAAAAGGCTTCACCGGAAGGGGCTGTCAGGACAATTCCAACAACTGATCCAGAACCCGAGCGGGATCAATCAAACTCTAAGGTCCAAATCCCTTCAGATTCTTCAATGGTGTCTATATCTGAACTCCCTCCTTGGACAAACCAATTATTGACGTCACTGTCAATACACAAGAGTTGGTCGGTCAATTCCTCAAAATTTTCAACTATGGAGCACACGAGGGGTTCTCTGTGGAGGGTGAAGAATCCTCCTTCGGGGTGAGGGGTGGTTGCTTTAGACTCTTGGTTTTGAAAACTTCCGGCTAAGTGCTTTATGAGGTCTTTGTGGAGGATGATACCCCAACTGTTCAAGGCGTCTACCACCATCACATCTATATAGAAAGGGGCACTAGGGAAAGAGTTAAAGGCAACTTCAAGATCCTTAATAACTCCCTTTGCAAAATCACCTCTGGCATTTGGTTTTGAAAGGCTCAAACCCAATTGGTGCATGATTTCCTCTGTCATAATATTGGTTGTAACACTTGGGTGCATAACACAGTGATAGAGGAGGGAGTTATTGACCTGGAGAGTGACGTAAAAGGGTGTGACCTCACCATGTTTTGAACTAAATCTTTATACTTGGTGGATAAAAAGGGGAAACTATTCAAGAGGATCAGGCTCGAAGGTTTGTGGAAAGGAGGTCTTGATTTCCTTCTTCTTGTGTGGGACAAGGTCCTGGAAAGGTTCAAATTTCATGGGAGGTTCCTGAAAAGGGACATCTTGTATATTGGTATGGGAAAAGCTCCATTTTATTTTGGGGGGTGTGAGTTCAACTTCAAAGATTTTCGGGAGCCTAGGTTCAGAAATAGGCTCATCACTAGAATCCCGAAGGTCGTTATTGTGTGAGAGATTAACCTGACAGATGTAGTCTTCAAATTTAGGATTCCTCTCAATCTGATAAGCTAAATCTTGTGCTTCCTCTAGGGTTGAGGGTGACCGATCCTTGAGGGTAAACTGTAAAATTCCTTCCAATGAGCTCCAGTAGTGTTCGAGGATATCGTCATCTGAATTCAAATTGGGTCAGATCTTTTTGAGGATAAGATTGAACCTATCATTGAAATCCCTAATGCCCTCGCATGAACCCTTGCAAATATCAAGATATTGGAAGTACAAGTTTTTTGTGTGTTCATGTTTGCACCACCTTATTTTGAAGGCCCTTTCCAGTTCTTCAGGAGTTTTTATGCCTCCTTTCGAGTAAGAATCAATCCAAGTCTTGGCATCTTTGACAAGAGAGCTTGAAAAAAGTCTCATAAAGACATCCAGATGTTCTTGACTGGTTTGATGAAAGTCGAAGGTGTTATTGACCGCCTCTCCAACATAGGTGGTCAAATCCATGTGCCATGAAGAGGTGCATCATCAAATGCAACTTTGTTGAAGACTTTGGTTCTACAGGGCATGTTTGGCCCCAACACTTCTTTTTGTAATTGGAATTTTCACACTCCTGCGTGGGTTAATAATGTAATAGGTCTACATGAGTCATGTCTAGGTCAGTTACCTTGGGATCGGTTCACTGGGAGAGTTCCTTTCACCGAGGGTTTTTTATCCTTAGGTTATCAATTGGGCTTTTCAGCCCTCTTGATTTCCCTTGAGTTTTTCCCTCACACTTGCAATAATTCCACCAAAGTGGTGAACGACGTTCTAGTGGGCTTATATTTTGGTAACTATTATAGGGAATCATTGTAAATGACCATGCAAGACATCTTAGAAAGTCTCTCGGAATTCCATCGAGTCTAGATTAGTTTTTTTAATTAATTAATTTTTAATTAATTTTCCTAAGTTTGGAGGATTAATTATTTAATTAATTAATTATTTTTGAGCAATAATTGTAAAAACTAGGTCCTTGGATTTTTGATAGGGGTATTTGTGCTCAAAATAAATGGAATAGAACCCCCTACATCCATGGACCAAGTTTCAGCTCAGTTGGATAACTTTAGCCATGGGTTTGTCCACCCGGAGTGTCAGTCAGTCAAAAACAACAATTTTAATTGCTAAAGTCCAAACATGGCAAAAATGTAAAATTGTAATAATGAGTTTAAAGGATGGAAAAGGTGAAATAATGGTTAGAGAGAGACCGCCTAAACATAACATTACCCTCCTAATCTTTTCCAACCCTTTCTAACCCTTTTTCCCTTCACCTCATCAAAAGGTTATGCCCCCTAGGGGGATTAACATTTTTCCTAGTAGAGGAACGTTATAACTTTTGTTTGAGTGTGTAGGGGGGCACTTTCTCATGTGGTTTGACCCCCCTTATCCCTCATGTCTTCTCTTGTATCATCCCAACGTCCTTTCCCTCATCTCTCACCCTCCATTCATTCCCTCATCCCAAGAGGTGCGCCCTCTAAGAAGAGTTACGCCCTCCCTCTTCTAGAAACTCCACAAATAATTTTTAAAAAAATATTTAAAACCTTTCCACTTCCTTGGCATCAATCCCAAGGCCTCCCACACTCTATTTTCTTGATCCCAACATTTTCCACTTTTTCTACACCCTAGATCTAGTTTTCAAACCCTAGATGGTGCGCCCTACCCTTGGGATCTACTCTTTTGCTTGGTGTTGGACACTTGGCATTTATCCAAGAGGGGTGAGTTTTCCTCTCCAAGTATAAAACGAACCCTCCACTCACTCTTTTCTACACCATATCTTGAGCTATTGTTATGCTACTTGATTTTCCACTCTCTCTCTCTCTATTGTTCCATCATTTCCATTCTATGCTCTTAGGGTTTTGGAGTATTTTCTCTCCAAGATCTATTTTCTTGAGTAATAATAAAGGAGAAGATTTGGAGGATAACTAGAGTAGAAATGCATGTTCTTGTTCTTCTTATGCATATGAGGTAAACTTGTATCGATTTGTTTGATGATTGTACACATTGGATCTTAGGTAAAGTGTTACTTGGGTAGATTTATCAATGCATGTTCTTGTAGATCTATATATCTTGATATGTTAGATAGGATTGAAATGTCATCTTGTTAACATATTCAACATATTATCTCTTGCATGCACATCATCTTACAAGTTTTTGTAGGTTTGGCTCAAGGGTTTCATTGGGAACACCTCAAGCAAGAAGGATCTCTTGAGACAAATCTGTACTCCATGTTTTTCTCACCCTTTACTCTTCTTCTATATTGCTCTTCATTCATGTTATTACAGAGTTTGTAGCTAGGCCAAATGGCTAGAAGATAGAGGCCAAACCGGCGTAACATGAACCTACCCCACCCAATGTCACCTCAATGGGGAGGTTCTTTCTATTTAGGGAGGTTAGGCCTAGGGGAGATGTCCCCGGTAACCTGGGGTTTTGAAGAGGCCAAGGTATAAAGGTCAAAGTAAAAGTCCCTCCTCATAGGTTACCACCAAGATTAGATAGTCCGACTAAACAACCAATAATGAAGTGTAGCCCCAAATGAGAACACCCGCCTGAAACAAGACAATAGCAAAACAATATATGCAGGCTATAATTCAATGGGTCAGTACTTCATATAACTATCTGATGTCAATAGATTAGCAATTATAACAATAGATATCAATGAGATCAATGTTAATTAATATAGCAATGGAATAATATCAATTCATCAATAAATATTGAGATGATGTAGCCAACAATGTATTTAATCAATCCCTTACTCAATAAATGCTCTTAAACCATCATCTAATTGCTT
>JASDQU011312335.1:21023-37565 GCA_032191745.1 Picea mariana
CAGGTATGATTCCTACTTGCTTCTACTTTGGTTTAGATCTGATCTGATTATATAATTATGGATTTAGCTTTGCATGGATCTATGAGATGTGCTCATTGTAATTTGTTTATGATAAGTTTTCAGATCTGAGTTTTTCTGAAGTCATATACATCTGTGTGTTAAAGATCTGAGTTATGTAGACCTATTGTATTCAGATAGATGTTGTCTTAGATCTGAGCTAACTTACATATGAATTCTGTGTTGTGTCTTTAAGCTGACACTAACTGTTCTAGATCTATCCTACTATATGCTGTTGCAGACCTGTGTTGTGTGTTCTGTTCTATAGTTACAGTGTTTAGATCTGTCTCTTAGATCTGAGTTTAATATGTGATCAGAGCTTCTCTATTAAACAGCTGCAGTTTTCTTTACTTGAAGTCTATCCATGATTGACTTACAGATCTAATTTGTCTTGTTTATTAGAAAAATTAAAAGAGACTAACATTCTGCATTTTACCCTAAAATCTAACACTATGGCCTACGGGGAGCCCCCTAAGCCACTATGTCCCTCCCCCGGTGGGGTTAAATGGGAGGGGACATGACACTGACCCAAACCATTGCACAATCACAATCTGGAACAAACAAAGAAAGATCAATATAGTTGTTGATGAGCCTCTGAAACCAGCTCCTCCCCACAGAATTCCCTGCATATTAAAAGACATTCAGCCATCCCAAGTGCTTCCTTCGAAAGAAAATCTGCTTGCTGATTAAAAACACGATATGTATGGTTGATTGAAATTGAAGCAAAAGATTCCTGTAGCTCATGAATCTGCCACTGCCATGGAGAAAATACCATGCATTCTAAATTTACCACACCATTAAATCAATCTACCACCACTTTGGAGTCACCAACCACTAGATTGTGAGCAAGTCATTGTAAGCAAATAGTGAATATTTTATTGAATTTTGAGCAGCTGCAGAAGTTATTCTTTTCAAGCAGCCCTCCTAGCTGCCCTCTCTAAAGCTAGCCTCCAAGCTACCCTCCTCAAGCTAGCCTCTTCCTAAACCACCCTCCTGAAGGTGCCCCCTTTCCAGGTCAGCCCTAACCTAGCTGTCCTAACTTAAATCCTATCCTATCCTAACCTAGGAGGTGGCCCTAACCTAAAGCTACCTAACCTAGACTCTATCCTATATAAAGAGAAGGAGGCACCCTCTCTTCACATCAGTCTTCACATCAATTTCTAGATCAGTTTTCATATGGGTTTTATATCAGTTCTGTAGCAGCTTATATATTCTGAGGGAGCAACAGCAGCATATGTTATTCTGGGCAGCAGCTAGAAGGCTCATTTCTGAAGGCTGTTTACTTTGTTCTGGGCAGCAGCTAGGGGCGACATCTACTGCAGAAAATAAAATGACCGAACAACAATCTAACTTACCCTTACTCTTCAAAATAATGATGAAATGAAGTATAAGAGAGAAGGGGAATGTTGTTACCACTTTTCCGGATGACTAGCAATGTGAGTACCTTGACCAAAGTGTCTGAAAATGAGTAATTTCCTTGCTGTCCTGTTAAATCAGACCTGCAAAATACAATAAAACGCAGAAAGCAACAAGGAAAATGGCCTTTTGAGGCCTCCCATAAGTGCAAAAGTGCACTAGATCACTAGTTCTGTGGGTGAGAAGGGTAGGGCAGTAAGTCACAAGTGTTCACTAAGCCGAAGAGCCTTCATATCTGCTGTAGATTTAATTTCCAGCAAGCTGGAAATTACTTTTGTAGATTTGGGGTTCAAATCCCCTTAGGGTCAAAACCCAAAATTTGCTACAGCCAACTAAATCAATTGTTGGGCTGTAGTTATGCTCTATAATGACCAGAAATAAGAATATAACATGCAAATCAGATCTGGAATTGAAATAAAAAGGGTTTAGGAAGGTAAAACTTACAAAATATACCCTTTTAATGTGTCCACCAAGTGTAGATCTGAAGAATTTGCTTGTTTGTATGCTGATCTGCACACTTATTCTCAAATAAACCCTTGTAGTAGATAGTAGTGAAGCACAAAAACACAAAGGAATATGTATCTTGGGGTAGGAAAAACCCCACAAGGCAAAAACCCCAAGATCTACTAGCTTAATGAAGATAGAATTGAAATACAAAGCTAGGGTATGATTTTTTTGTATTTTTGTAATATAAGATGATTAAAATATTTAATTAAAATGGTTGAAGAAATTGAGAGATTTTATTACGTTTAATTCTTACCTTATGATGTCTCCGGTTTGTGCGATTATGGCCCCGTGAGCTCAAGATTGGCCGGATAGATTTCTAGGCAATTGGTTTTGGAGTGGAAGCACTATCGTCCCCAATGCTAGAAATTTCACCTATAGATGGGTTCTTTCTTGGATCTTTCTAGGAAAACTCCTCTACAGGATGGTCTCCAAGATAACAATCAATTTGGGTCGAAGAGATAATAGACCACTTGGTTGAAGCTACTCCCAAAGGAGTTGTTCCAACAACTTGGGTGTATTACCCTTGGATCCCACAAAGACAGTAAGGAGACGAAGGCCTATCTTCCTCTCTTCCACGTGACTATGTAGCCCCTCAATGGATTGATTGAATATCTTTTGCAAGTCTTCTAAGAACAACTGTCAAAGCACAATTACAAATATCCAAAACCAAGAAGAACAAACATTACAACATATAATCCACAGTGACACAAGAGAATTAAGTTCTGTAAAATGACATTATGATCTCACAAAGTTTCAACAACAAAAAATGAGAGGAGTAACTAGCCTTATACAGTTAAATTTGTAACGACTAGTTTCTAACTCCCTCATTAAAAACAATATTCTTGACTTGCACATCCACAATTAGTTGGAGGCTAAACCATATGATATATATTTTTAATATCCACCAATGGTCTTCTAACTCCCTCATTAAAAATAATATTCTTGGTTTGCACATCCACAATTGGTTGGAGGCTAAACCATATGATATATTTTTTTTATTACATCCACCAATGGTCAAAATGGGATAAATCCATTAAAAAATTGCTTGACCAATTTATTTATTCATATAAGTGGTGGAGGAAAAAAATTTGGGGACATTTTCCTTTGAAAAATGAGCACTAACGGTCATATTTTGTCCACATTGACTATTCTTCCTTCCAACGACTAGTTCGACTTGTCAAATCAATTAATGAGTAGTTGTGAATTCTCCCAAAGAGAATTTAGTGGTTAAATTAACCACTTTGTTTGGAAATAGAGCACCTTTGAATAAAATTATTTATTTTGCATGTGGTGTAATGTCCCTTTTTGAGTAAGAGCTCCAGAGAGGAGGGCTCAGTAGTCTAAACATCCCCGTTAGACTATATCTAGGGAGATTCAGGGGAAAATAGGGTCACTTGATGTTACTTTACTAGAGAATGTTATAATTTGAAAGTGACATTAAGTGAAAAATGGGTAAAAGCGCCTTCAAGTGATTTTGAGCTAAAAATAGAAGTCAACAACAAATTAGGGTTCTGGAGGAGTATATTGTTGAATTTTAATGCTTAGCTCAAGCACATGTAGTTTATTTCAATATAGCATGAACTTGAACCATAAACAATGCAACAATACAATATACAATAGCTGCAGTAACCAAGATCACAAGAAGAATAACCATGCACAAGAACACAAGAAGTTATCCTGGGAAAACCCTTCTCAATCAAGGGAAAAACCTAGCAATCCTTTGCTATAGAGTCAAGAGAAGAACCCCCACACCATAAATCCTAGAGCACACAAGAGGGTGCTTCTATGACCTTGAAACTTGCACCTAAGAGAAGTGCGCACTTCAGTCGTACAAGTAGCTTGAGAGAATGTTACAATGAAGTGTGTGTGTGTGATCCACAATGGGGATCTACTCTCTTATTTATACAAGACCTAACACAACAATAGGCATGTCTATTGGCACAATAGGGTTGACTTCTATAACTCAATGATATAATTAATCTTTACACAAATATTAATTATCTTTACATGGTGGGGCCGACTTGTACCCTTTACACAATTAGGGCTACACAATAAATCTTACTCTTAGACAATATAGCAAGGGATCCACACATCGTCTAGTGCACAACCACTGGGAACACGTCCACCTGTGCTCAGCCACAGGACAACATCACTCTCAACAGATCAACTCAACTAAGTCCATAGGAGTACCATTTGGAGAGCCATCTCAAGTCAAATCAACTAAGTCCATAGGAGTCTAGATAGGAGACCATCTCAAGTTGTCTCAACTCAGTCCAGAGGAGCACGACAAGAGACCACACATCATCTCAACTCAGTCTAGAGGAGTATGACACACCCATCACATGGGCTCTCTCACAGATCGTCTCAACTCAGTCCAGAGGAGAACAACCTGGAGAATGTCTCATGAAGCTGCAATCAACAACACTCCCTCTCAGCTAGGGAGGCATTCTCCACCAGGCTCAAGAGGAATGTGAGTAGACCTAGAGATTAACTCAAAATACTTTGAAATAATAGCTAGAGACTCACTAGATCTATGACAATACTATCATAAACCTACACTAGCAAAATACTTTTCTAAAAATTCCTACCATTAATCTCAAAGCATGCATAAGAAGAATGAAATCAAATGAACAAGATCACCTCATGTAAAAGATGGCACCAAGAGTACTCTTAACACCAATTGCCTCCAAAGATTTCCTTTATTGATAGTAGAAGGTTGCTGCAAATACTTGCAACAAGCTTCTCTAAAAAAACTAGAGCAAAAATGAGAGAGAGAAGAGAGATGGGAGAGATGGGAGAGTGTGGAGAAATTTGGGTAGAGTAACAGTAGCAAAGGAATTGGTGGGAAATGAGGAGGGGAGGGGAGGGGTTTCATTTATACTTGGAGAGCTAGAGCTACCCCTCTTGGATGAGTTACAAGTGTCACACATCCAAGAGAAATAGACAAAGTCAAAGAAAAGTCACTTTTAGGGTTTTGGTAAGAGGTTTTGGTAAATGAGTGAAGGTTGAGTGAGGAAAGGGGGAAAACACCTTTTTCTATGGTCAAACATTAAGTTAGACACCAAGGAGGGCGAATTTGGGGTTTATGTGGTTTTTTTCACTTAAACTTTTTAATTCCCACATGTCAATTAGCTAGGGAACACCACTTTAAGTTGTTGGCTAGACAAGGGGGGGGGGTCTTTTAAGTGGAAAATTACTTTTCCAACTTAGGAAAAAGGTTAGGAAACCTTTCACACACTCTCTCAAACTTTTTTGCTCATTTTACAATTTTTGGCTTTTTTAATTTAGCCAATTATTTGTTGATTTTTGACTGAATTGGACTTTTCATCGTCAAACACCTAGCAAAACTTGTCCAATTGAGTTGAAACTTCGTCCAAAGGTGTAGGGGGTCTCATTCCATTTATTTTGAGCACAAATAACCCTATCAAAAGCCCAAGGACCTAGTTTTTACATTTTTTTATCAAAAAATAATTAAAATTACCATTAACTAGGTAATTTAAAAAAAAAAAAAACTATCTAGACTCGACGGAATTTCGCAAAACTTTAGGAGATGTTTAACATGGTCATTTACAATATTCCTAGACACTAGCTACCAGAGGGCTAGACCATTATAACGCCTTTCACCACTTTGGAGGAATTATTTGTGGGAGTGAAAAACTCAAGGGAAATTAATAAGGCTGGTTAAGCCAAATTAATAACCTGAGGAAAAAAAACACTCAGTGAAAGGGGCTCCTCTAATGATGAAGTCCTAAGGCAATTGACCTAACTATGATCCATGCAGACCCATTACATTATTATCCCACGCAGGGGAGCAGAAATTTCGACTACAAAAATACGTGCTGAAGGCCAAAACTGCCTTGTAGAACCAACAAGTTTTCAACTTGGTAACACCATTAGGTGCATATCTTCATGGTACATGGAGTTGACCCCCTAGTCAAAATAGGTGGTCAACAGGGCCCACAACCTTTTAATTTTTTCTTTTCCATAGTTTCCTCAAGGAGGGGGGCGCAACTACCCTATGTTGATTTTTCAATGGATAAGGTTTAAGTATGAAGTTCATTCCATTTTAACATTTTACTTAAACCATAACCAATTATGTTGTAGCAACCAAGATCACAAGAAGAAACACCATACACAAGAACATAAGAAGTATCTTGGGAAACCCTTCTCAACAAGGGAAGAAAACCCAGCCAAATCCTTTGCTATATTCTTCAAGAGAAAGGCCTTCACCACCAAGAAAACCAAGAAAACCTAGCACACAAGAGGGTGCTTGCAAACCCTAGAAGACTAGCGCCCAAGAGAGGTGCACACTTTTCCCAAGAAGATGTACTTGCTGAAATTTCCAAACTCACACAAAAGATATGATTCCTCAATGGGGAATCTACCTTTACTTATATTAGACTTGTCCTGTCAACAGAAATGTCTATTGGCACAATAGGGCCGACCTCTCTAACTCACAATATAATTAATAATAATTAGATTAATTATCTTTTACATGAATTAACAATTACATTAAGGGTTACAGGCAGGTCTGACTCTTGAACAATATAGCAAGGGATCTCATACACCCACTAGTGCTTAGCCACTAGGGGCACATCCATAGGGATGTCCATATCTCTATCTCACTGCATTACACAGGAGAACCACTCTCACTAGTGCTCAATCACTAGGATCACGTTCACCTGTGCTCGTACACTCAACAGATCTTCTTTCCCACTGCATTACACAGGAGAGTCATCTGGAGTTCATCTCTCAACTCTCTGCTCAGAGGAGGCTAATACATCATCTTCATCTTTGTCTCATGACTATGCACCTAACTTTATGGGAATTCACACGTTCACCTTGTGCTCAGCCACATGCACGTCCAACTTTGCAGATCTCCTTTCTCACTGTGTTACACAGGAGAATCATCTGGAGTTCTTCTCAAGTCTCTGTAAGGAGGAGGCCATCTCTACGTTCCAGCTCTGTCTCAGATAGGAACCACACACCCATCTTAGGGGCTCTCTCTCAGGTCGACTCCATCAGTCTGTGTCCTGGAGAATGTCTCACGCAATTGTAATCATCAACACCCTAGGGGGAACAACTTTATGAAGTGGTGGCTAGGTAGCAAGGGGTTGGGAGGGTGAGAAAAGTTTTAGGGTGGCTTAGTTAGGGATTTAGGCATCATCTCCCATCTTTTCTCTAACCATTGTGTTCAATTTTACAAAAATTGACATTTTGACTCTGTCAATACTAGTAATTAATTATTAAATTGTTGTTTTGGAATGACTTAGACTCCTCGTGGACAAACACCTAGCAAAACTTGTCCAATTGAGCTGAAACTTGGTCCAAGGGTGTAGGGGGTCTCATTCCATTTCTTTTGAGCACTGTTGAATTTAAAGTAGTTGCAAGAGCCATTCTCTGGGAGGATGGCAAAGCCCTAGCTGAGATCTAGGGCCCCCCAGTGCACTCCTGGGGATTTGGTCTGGGACCAAACAGTCAGAGACATGGCAAAAGACCCTTGTAAGGGCCCCCAGTAGATGACTGGGGTTCTTAGTCTGGGACCAAGCAGTGAAGACCCTTGTGAGGGCCCCCAGTAGATGACTGGGGTTCTTGGTCTGGGACCAAGCAGTGAAGACCCTTGTGAGGGGCCCCAGTAGATGACTAGGGTTCTTGGTTTGGGACCAAGCAGTTAAAGTCCCTAGATATGTCTAGGGCCCCTGGACATGTTCCAGGGTACCCATGTCTGGGACATGGGTTGATCCTTGGTCTTGTACCTTGGTGGATAAGACCCCAGAAATTGGTCTGGGGCAACCTGGTCCTTGATCAAGCAGTTGTTGGTGTATGACCCTCTTTGAAGGCGGGCATGACCACACGAGGGATGTATCCCATATGCAGTGATGATAAAGTTAAAAAGGTCACCTTGAGAATTATATGGACATGTGTAAACCTCTTTTAAACCCTCCACCTTTGGTTTATGGGCTTGAGTTTGTTTGGGGGTTATTTGGTTAATACAAGAAATGTTTTAAATTGTAAATATATTTAATTAATATTTATATTAATTAAATATATTATTTTTAATCATTATTTCTTTTATCTAGCTCTCACCCAAAAGTATAAATTAATACCCTCCCCCTTCATTCTTACACTCACTTATGCTCTTCTCCTTCTCCTTATAGAAGTGGTGGATTGCTCCCTTGTGATTTGCGGCCTCCTTGGATTAGATCTGCGGCCTCCTTGGATTAGATCTGTGACCTCCTTGCATCAGTCTTGCAGCCTCCCTGTGAYAGCGTGTGGCCTCCTTGAGACGRTCTCCTTCTATTAGCAGCTCGGCCTCTCTTCTGATTGTTGTGTGAGTGTTGAGGGTGATTTCTACCCTTTCTAAAAGTGCYGATCTTGTTGTTCTCTTTGACCGTTACCAGCCGACCCTCCTCCTTCTACCAGTGATCTCATTGCAGCCTGCCGTCCCCTCTTTTAGGACAGATTTATGACCTTGAAGGCCACGACACCTTAGAAGGGAGACTAATCTGGCAGYCGTCCCTCTCTTTTCTGGTAGAATTTTTGTGTGAGGGTTTGGGCTTGTGGGTGTGAGGGTTTCAGGGTGATTTAACRGTCCATTGCTTCTCTTGGCARGAGATCTCACACTTGAGGGAGATCCATGATTCTGACCTTTTCTGAGCATATTCTCAGTGGCTCTTCATCTCTTGTGTGAGGCATGAACTCCTTCATAGATCAGAGGTAAGACATTACATGTAAGCTACTTTATGATTCAGATCATTTTGTTTTTGTTTAGATATGTTATTGATTAATTAGATCTATCTACCATTGTTTAGATCTGACTTAGAACTGTTTGTTTAGATCTTCCTTATCTTTGATCACTCTGAAAAGTGTTATTGACTAGATCAAAGAACTATTGTTAGATCTGGTTTTGTTTTTCAGAAATCCTTGAGATCTAGCTATTTTGAAAATAGTTTAGTTTGGATCAAATCACAATTCATGTTCAAAATCAAAATTACAGTTTAGATCTGATTGTTGGGCACACTCAGAATTTGTTTAAAGGTCCAAATCTAATTGTTGATTCACTTTCTGTTTTTCTGTTTCAACTATCTAGCTCACTACAGTTCAGATCTCCTATTGCATTGGTTTTCTAATCTAAGTTTTGATTTGTTGCTGTTCTATATAATTGAAAATTTAAAAGACTGTATTTTACTGCTTTACTTCTCTAATTCTAACAAGCACAAATACCCCTATCAAAAGCCCAAGGACCTAGTTTTTACATTTTTTTATAAAAAATTAATTAAAATTACCAATACCTAAGCAATTTTAAAAAATTAAAAAAAACTATCTGGACTTGTCAGAATTCCGCAATACTCTAGGAGATGTCTTGCATGGTCATTTACAATATTCCTAGACACGAGTTATCATAGGGCTCGACCATTAGAACGCCTTTCACCACTTTGGACGATTATTGTGGGAGTGAAAAACTCAAGGGAAATTAATAAGGCTAGTTAGGCCAAATTAATAACCCGAGGAAAAAAAACACTCGATGAAAGGGACTCCTCTAATGATAAAGTCCTAGGCAACTAACCTAAACTATGATCCATGCAGACCCATTACATTATTATCCCACGTAGGGGAGCGAAAATTCCAATTACAAAAATACGTGTTGAAGGCCAAAACTGCCTTGTAGAACTAACAAGTCTTCAATTTGGTAGCACCGTTAGGTGCATATCTTCATGGTACATGGAGTTGACCCCCTAGTCGAAATAGGTGGTCAACAGGGGCTAAGCCTTTTACATAGGAAAGACCTCATGATAGATCATTTTATTACAATACCCCCCATGGGGGTATGGATCATGCATAAAGAAGAAGAAGAAGAAGAAGAAGAAGAAGAAGAAGAAAAATTGAAGGGGTCATAAGACCCGACTGGACTTCTGAACTCTGATTTTGAACAATTGACTTGTTCAACCTTTCTGGATCATTGTCATTCCCGCTTGGTGCAACTAGGAGGGTAGCACACTACAAACAACCTATCCACAAGAAGATAGCTCCACATGTAAAGCACTCTCTCTACAAGTGATGCATGTCAAGCTCCAAGGTGAAGACGTCCATGGTTCAACAAGTAAGGCTCCAAGGCATGAATGCTCCTCAAGAAGGTACAACACTCCACCTCCACAAGCCTCCAAAGCTCCAGTGCTTGTCCGACACCATGTGCTCCTTTGGGTCCACCCCACCTACATGATCATTCCCTCAACCAAAGTGTCCTCCATTCAAGTACAAGTCTCCATGAGAGCAAACAAGTGTGCCCATGTCATCTAGGGCTAAATGCCTTCTCTAGGATGCTCAACACTCCTCCAAGGCAAGTCGTCCTCTGAGCAAGCCACCCRCTCTCCATGTGTGCATCATCGAGAATGCCATCAGTAATGCTCCAAGGAAGAATGACACATAAGTATCCACACAAGGTCTAACAATCAATGAATAAGCCACCTCACATGTGTGTATCCATCTTGGAACAACCAAGGGTCATCCATACACCATGCACCCCATATCACATGAAGCACCCCCAAGCATGGTGTAAACACTTTCGGAGTAACCTTGCAAGCTAACAAACCCTCTTCATGGAAACTTGTTTGTTAGTGACTTAGCTTGCTTTCCCATATTAGAAGTGCTAGATTATATTTTTCCGACATGCTTGGTTTAATATAGCACATGCTTAAATTTATATGAATATTTATATAAATAAGGCTTCTATGCCTGATTTTGAATAAACATATATGCTTTAAGTCATTAATATTTTAATAGAACCACAAAATAGACATATTGTGTAATTGATTCCTCTATAACTCCAATGGCCATAGAACATGGCGGATATATTTTCCCCCTCTTTTTATCATTGTTATTTTAGAAGAAAATTCTTTAATCTTGCCATAGTACTATTATGCTTGAATGACTGATGAGTTAAAATATTCTTTCTGGATTTTTGTTCTCTCATGTCATGGTCTAATCTCAGAATGTCATATTTCAATGAGATGTAAACAGTAAAATGAATCTTGACATCTGTTCTTATGCACTGCAGTTTTCTTCCATTGTAAGATTGAGCCTGATAAAAACTTAAAAAGTAATTGCAAGAATCACTGTCTTTTGCTTCTTGTTACAGCAATTTTTTTTTACCTTAAGATCAGAGTTCTTGTCTAATACCACATTGATAACTAAATTGAGGTATCTTAATGTTTGGTGATTATAGGGAGAGAGATCTACACAGAATGTGCTAGAAATTCTGATCATGATGCAAGTGGTGCTGTACTAGGCACATTGTTCTTCTAGGGAGCACATACAAAATGGCCTTGGGGAAATATTTACAAGAAAAACAGTTGCCATTCTTATTTCTGCTGGTTGCAGGATTTATGTGCATTGCATTTTTTCTCTTAGCGTTTAGCATGTCAAGTTATCCTTCCAAGTTCCAAAAAATTCAAATAGAAGATATGAAGTCAAACCATGGAAAAAACATTATCAAACATAATTACACGAGACCAGATTTATGGCAGCACAGGCAAGAGGTAGCCCAAAATACACAGAACTCCACGTCCAATGATAAGATGCCTGCTGAGATACAGAGAGAAGCAAACCAAGTTGCAGTTGAGGGCACACAGAAGCAAAATGCAGAGCAAGTGATAGTGGAGAGCACACAAAAGCAAGATTCAAAGCAAATGGTTGTGGAAGATGTAAGGAAACAAGGGAATAAGTCAATCGTTTTTAGAAGACAAGATGATCTGGAGTTAAACTGGGTGCTTTGTCAATGGAATGGAGCTGCTGACTTCATCCCATGTCTTGACAATGCCAAGGCTATAAAACAGCTACGATCTCGTAGGCACATGGAACACAGAGAGAGGCATTGTCCTTCCAAAGTGGACGTACTGAGATGCCTTCTTCCTCTTCCTGAGGGTTACAGATCACACATTCTTTGGCCTAAAAGCAGGGACATGGTGAGTTTGTTTCTGGATAAGCTATTTAGAAGTCGAGTCTTTAAAATTATTTCAGTTATTTGTAAGTCTCAACTCAATGCTTGATTCTAGAGTAATAATTTGTATCATATCAAGCAAATCCAGTTTTTGTACTACGCATTTATACCTTATTGATCCCTTTAAAAGTTATAGTGTGGTTTATATTGTGGTATGGTATGGTATATTTGATTACCACCATGTGAGGTGGACTACAAAGGTGGTAACAGCACATTATTTCTGGGGCATAAAACTACTACACAATAAGGTTTGATCTATTGGCTAATTTACAAAGCTTTAGGGTAAAAACACTTCATTAGGTTCTAATTTGAAATAGTCAGGAATTTAGGAAATCAATTTTTGGGTTATTGCCTATCTACAAGGCACTAGACAAATTATGGGCCCATCTAAAAAGTAACAAGATTGAACTGTGTTAAACTGATTTCTTTGGAATCGTTGGTTTGTCTTTTTCAAAACAGCAATTTCACTAGATGTCTTATTAAGGTACTTGGTAGCTGCATGTATATGGTATGTTACTTTGATGTTCACCTTTTCTATTAACAATTAACGTGAGTAGTTGATGGACTACCTTAGTAATTGCATGTGAACATTGCAAGGTATGTATTCTGGGTCAAATTCCAAAAAACACTGAAAAGGATGTGTTGGAATTGGATGTCTGTTTGTTTGATTTAGAGGACTCCTTTTTTTGTTGTTGTAAAAGATACTTCTTATATGCACAGAAAGTTATTTACAATTTTACGTCATCAACAAAATTATACAATGAAAGTTGCATCCTTTTCCTTTAGGCAACTAGAACAGCTATGAAATCAGAATAGACACCAGAATCTAACAGTTTGGCATCCTTAATCAACAAAAACCTTTTTTCCAGCAGCTGCATGTGCACCTGCTCTCTCCACATCTGACAAAAAGCAACTAAATAACTGATCTCATTCCCAAACACATATTTACAGCAGAATTTCCAGCAAACAAACAAGGCTGAAATTCCAAACAATGCCAGGTACCAGCAAGTGGATCTCGAATCACAGATCTGGAATCCCGCAACAACACTTCCCTCCAATGTGGATGCACTTGTAGAATACTTGCCTGATCTGACTGAACACAAGTCCTGGCAAAAGAACACTCCCATAAAATATGTTTTACTATTTCTACCTTAAGGTAAGAGGGGGGCAAAGTCCATTAGAGAGGGCACTCTTGGTTAACCGAGCCTTGGTGGGGAGGCCTTGATAAATCAGCAGCCAAGAAAACACTCAGAGCTTGTAGGAAACCCGCATTGACCATATACTATGTAATCTCTAAATCCATCAGTTCTCAGTATTCAATGGAACCCACCTTGCATTCAAAATTGGGCCTAGCACATGCCTCTGATGAAAAATGGAGTACAGTCTACGTGAATCATACTGGGTCAAAGGACGTCCAAAACTCCACTCCCAATCACACCAGAAGGGCCAATCACGCCAGAAGGGCCTTGGCATATCAATTTTCATTTTGAACAAATCTTCTTGTGGAATGAGTCCAATGATTCTCCAAAAAACAAGCTGATCCGCAGGAGACAAAGCATACTCTCGAGCCATTCAGCACCAATCCTTACAGGAACGAGAATTGGTATTCCACAAGTCCCTCTACAAAAAAATAGTTTTCTTGCTAAATTTCCTTGCGTGAAAGCGGGGAAGATCAAAGACAAAAGTGCCTGTTGCCGTCCTAATACACACCTACTAACATGGAGAAGTCTCGAACCCACTTGGTGTGTCCTTGGAGGCACAAGCCTAAGTCTAGACCCACTGTCACCTCGATCTAGACTTCTTCCATCTAGGCTCACTCCTAGGGAAGCCAAGGGGGGTAGACCCTATTAAACTATGTGAAGTTTGATTAATGATCTAGGAGTTAATTGAGTTTTTAGTTGTGAAGACCCAACCCAATGACAAACAAACAATGAAAATGCAACTTTGAATGACATGCAAACCTTTTCTTATATTCAACAATTAGACCGGTGCCTAAAGATTAACAAGATGGAGTCAATGAGATATACAACAAAATACAATTATACAATAATGAAACAATGTTATGAGAATTGAGATATCTACAATGAATAAAAGAAGTTACTTTACACTTAAACCAATTATGTTCAATTAAAATAAAGAATAAAGAATGCTTTTAAACAAATATTCACATGAAACGAAAAATTACTTGAAAGTAAAGTGCTTGAAAAAGTAACTTGCTCAAAAGTAAATAATTGTGAAGAGTGTTTAGGTTGATTTTAACAAATTTTAAAGCTCTCTTAAATTAGAGTGTGAAAGATTCAAGCCTAAACTATGCGACTACCCCTTACTCTTATTCCCTCAACCAAAAGGAAGTGCTGGGTGTTCAAGAAGAAGGACAAACAAGGTCCTTCCCTAGCTCCACAGGTCAAATTCGGAATGCTTGCGCACTCAAGCAAGGAGGACACGTAGTGCCGTGAAGCCGTCCCCGACTTCAATCCCTTGTAGCCTTCCAAGTCACCTTTTTTGTTGGTAAAGGCAATAGTAATTGGGTGCCTAATTAAACTAGCCTCTGAATCCTTTCCCAAATCCATAAAGTGGCAAGGGAAAGAAATACGGGGTATAGGCGGGGCAAAGATTTGATTACTTTTCAACAAGTTAAATTAACTAGCCTTCACGATATTGCATGGATGGAAAAGCCAAATTGCTATGCAAGGTGTGGGCAAAAAATGAATGAATTAAATAACTTGAAAATAAATTTTAAAACTTAAGCAACCTCACACTATGACACAAGATGGAGGACAAGCCTACCGGTTTTGGCCAAGGCGGGTAAAAATAAAACTAAAGCAGAAAATAAACTTAGATCCTAGCCTTCACGATATTGCATGGATGACAATGCCAAATCACTATGCAAGGTGTGGGAAAACACAAAGATTATTTACACTTCCAGAAAATAAATTGTAGGTAGAGAGAATGCAATCCCAAGAGACTCTCTTGGGCTGCTTACAATGCTTAGAAAGTTGAGAGAAAGAAGAGACGGAAAGCATACGAGAATCCAACACCTACAACAGAGTGCTCACCAATAACCAACATAAGAATACATATATACATGATTAAATAAATGAATGCTATATACAACATTTACAAAATGAAATAACTAAAGTACAACATCATTAATTTACAACAAATGAAATCTATAGTACAGAATTTTTTTTCTAAGTACACATTTACATAATGAATGAAATAATACAAAATTCAAAATACAAGGAAAAGGGTTAGAGATACGTTACAGAGGGTGTCCCTTTGGACACCAAGTTGCCTCTCATTTGTAGAGGAGCTTGAGTCGCTGCCCATTCTGGGGAATGTTAATGGGCTCACCATACAAATGGCTGAGATGAAAAGAATTCGGCCCTGCTATCTCTCTGATCAAATATGGCCCTAACCATAAGCTGCCAAATTTGCCGTGTTTTCTAGGTTTCTTTCTGCCTTTATCCCATAACAAAACTGTATCACCAACCATGAAGTCCCTGTGTTTGGCTGACCTGTCGAAAGCTTTCTTAACCTTACTCTGATTCCTGCAATTTTGATCATAAGCCCTTCGTCTGATTTCATCTAACTCAATGATCTGATGGACCCTATTCTGAACTGCATCCTGCTCTGTGGAAACATCCTCAACTGACCCATAAGTAGGAATTCTAAGGTGCACTGGCAACCTAGCCTCCAATCCATAAACTAGCTCAAAAGGACTCTTTCCAGTAGCTGCTTTCTTTGTTATTCTGTCAGCCCATAACCCATGTTTGATTTTACTATCCCAAGACTTCTTGTTTTCACCGACTATTTTCTTGACTATGGTCATTAAGTTTTTATTACTTGACTCTGCCTGACCGTTTCCTTGGGGATAGTAATCTGATGCATGTGACAAAATAATACCATACTTGAAACAAAAGGATGACATCTTTGCTGAACAAAAGGCCTTGGCATTATCTGTCACTATCTTTGATGGAACCCCAAACCTGGTTATTATTCTGTCTTCAAGGAAATCCATCACAACCTTTTTAGTTGCTGACTTTGTAGGAATGACTTCAACCCATTTTGTAAAGTAATCTGTAGCTGTCATAACCCATGAATAGCCATTACTTGAATTATCATTAAATTTCCGATGAAGTCCAAACCCCACTGCTGAAAAGTTGCTTCAACCACTACTGGTTGCAAAGGGAGTGCTGCTAACTTTTGCTTTTCTGTGAAAAGATGACATGGCTCACATTTCCGAACAAACTGATGCACATTTGAAAATATAGTGGGCCAATAATATCCCGCTCTGAGGATTTTGTGGGTAGTAGTTTTAGCAGCAAAGTGTCCACCACAATAGCCTCCATGGAATTCATCCATTAGTCTCTTTGATTCTGTTATCCACCAAGTTGCACTATGGTGAATTTCCAGCGAGCCGCCAAAGATTGAACATTATTGTTCAAAATTCAGAGTTCAGAAATTTAGCCGGTCAAAGAGACCACCTGGTTACTCTACATTTCCATAAAAAAATTGTAATAAGAGGTGTTTGCATGATGAATTTGTAAAAGGTCTTAGCCACC
>JASDQU011312335.1:37585-50400 GCA_032191745.1 Picea mariana
AAACTCACCCCTCTTGGATCTATGCCAAGTGTTTCACACCAAGCAAAAGAAGAGATCCCTAGGCTAGGGCGTACCATCTAGGGTATGCACAATAGATCAAGGGTGTAGAAAGGTGTGGGAAGTGTTGGGATCACACAAAAGCAAGTGGGAGACTATGGGATTCATGCTAGGGAAGAGGAAGAGGCCCCAACAAATAAAAAAGGTTTTTTCATTGGAGAGCCAATAGGGGGGGCGTAACTTCCTTGGAGGGCGCAACTTTTGGGGATGAGGGAAAGATTGGAGGGTGAGAGATGATGTAAGGAGTGTGGGAACACTCTAGAAGGAGATGTGGGGGGTAAAGGTAAGTAAAGCACATGAGAGGGAGACCCCCCACACACTTAAACCCAAGTCACAACGTTTCCTACTAGGAAAAACGTCAATCCCCCAAGGGGGGCATAATGTTTTGGTGAGGAGAAGGTGTAAAGGGTTAGAATAGGTTGGAAAAGGTTGGGGAGGTATGTTATGCTTAGGGAGTCTCTCTCTAACCTTTATCCATCATCTAACATCCTTCTAACTCATTATTACAATTTTTACATTTTTGACTTTATCAACCCTAGCAATTAAAATTGCTGTTATTGACTGACTGACACTCCTGGTGGACAATCACCTAGCAAAAGTTGTCCAACTGAGCTGAAACTTGGTCTATGGATGTAGGGGGTGCTATTTCATTTCTTTTGAGCACAAATACCCCTATCAAAAGTCCAAAGACCTAGTTTTTACAATATTTGCTCAAAAATAATTAAACCTCCAAACTTAGGGAAATTTAGTTAAAAATTAAAATAATTAAAAAAAACTAACTTAGACTCGATGGAATTCTGCGAGACTTTTTGAGATGTCTTGCTTGGTCATTTATAGTGATTCCCTATAATAGTTACCAAAAGATAAACCCACTAGAACGTCGTTCACCACTTCGGAGGAATTATTGCAAGTGTGAGGGAAAAACTCAAGGGAAATCAATAAGGCTGAAAAGCCCAATTGATAACTTGAGGATAAAACACCCTGGGTGAAAGGAACTCTCCCAGTGAACCGATCCCAAGGTAACTGACCTAGACATGACTCATGCAGACCTATTACATTATTAACCCACGCAGGGGTGGGGAAATTCCAGTTTACAAAAAGAAGTGTTGGGGCCAAACATGCCCTGTAGAACCACAATCTTCAACAAATTTGCATCTGATGATGCATCTCTTCATGGCACATGGAGTTGACCACCTGTGTTGGACAGGCGGTCAACATCTAGCTGCACATGGGGATGTGTGGTCGATCTTCTCACTCGAGACGAAGAGCATACGAGAATCCAACACCTACAATAGAATGCTCACCAATAACCAACATAAGAATACATATATACATGATTAAATAAATGAATGCTATACACAACATTTACAAAATGAAATAACTAAAGTACAACATCATTAATTTACAACAAATGAAATCTATAGTACAGAAAATTTTCTAATTACACATTTACATAATGAATTAAATAATACAAAATTCAAAATACAAGGAAAAGGGTTAGAGATACGTTATAGAGGGTGTCCCTTTGGACACCAAGTTGCCCCTCATCTGTAGAAGAGCTTGAGCCACTGCCCATTCCGTGGAATGTTAATGGGCTCACCATCCAAATGGTTGAGATGAAAAGAATTCAGTCCTGCTACTCCCGTGATCAAATATGGCCTTAGCCATAAGCTGTCGAACTTGTCGTGTTTTCCAGGTTTCTCTCTGGCTTTATCCCATAACAAAACTGTATCACCAACCATGAAGTCCCTGTGTCTGGCTGACCTGTCGAAAGCTTTCTTAACCTTACTCTGATTCCTGCAATTCTGATCATAAGCCCTTCGTCTGATTTCATCTAACTCAATGATCTGATGGACCCTGTTCTGAACTGCATCCTGCTTTGTGGAAACATCCTCAATTGATCCATAAGTAGGAAGTCTAAGGCGCACTGGCAACCTAGCCTCCAATCCATAAACTAGCTCAAAATGACTCTTTCCAGTAGCTGTTTTCTTTGTTATTTTGTCAGCCCATAACGCATGTTTGATTTTACTATCCCAAGACTTCTTGTTTTCACCGACTATTTTCTTGACTATGGTCATTAAGTTTTTATTACTTGACTCTGCTTGACCATTTCCTGGGGGATGGTAATTTGATGCATGTGACAATATAATACCATACTTGAAACAAAAGGATGACATCTCTGCTGAAGAAAAGGCCTTGGCATTATCTGTCACTATCTTTGATGGAACCCCAAACTTGGTTATTATTTTGTCTTCAAGGAAATCCATCACAACCTTTTTAGTTGCTGACTTTGTAGGAATGGCTTCAACCCATTTTGTAAAGTAATCTGTAGCTGTGATAACCCATGAATAGCCATTACTTGAATTATTGTTAAATTTTCCGATGAAGTCCAAACCCCACTGCTGAAAAGGTGTTTCAACCACTACTAGTTGCAAAGGGAGAGCTGCTAACTTTTGCTTTCCTGTGAAAAGATGACATGGCTCACATTTCCGAACAATCTGATGCACATCTGAAAATATAGTGGGCCAATAATATCCTGCTCTAAGGATTTTGTGGGTAGTAGTTTTAGCAGCAAAGTGTCCACCACAAAAGCCTCCATGGAATTCATCCATTAGTTTCTTTGATTCTACATCATCCACACATCTAAGGATAATTCCATCAGGATTCTTCCATCCTAATCCATCTCTAGTAAGGACATACTTAGAAGATTTTAACCTTAAAGCCCTTTTCTTGTGTCCTACTAGATGGCTTGGCCAAGTTAGATTCTTAAGATAGAAGATAATGTTTGAATACCAATCAACTTGCTCAAGCTTTAATAAGTTAGGATGCCATTCTTCATTATTGATTTGGTTAACCATATCCAAGGCTTTCTCATTACTTTCTGTCAACATTTTAGCCAAGCCTTGACCCTTAATCAATTTAGTTGGTTTAATTTCCAAATCATCCTCTTGGATTTTAGCAATCCATCTACCCCTTGAGCCCAATCCTTCTACTTGAGATAAAACATCTTTAACCGCAGAATTAGGAACATAACCAATCACCTTGGAATATCTGATGAAGACTCTGAAATGTTTGAGCGATTTGACTAAGGCATAAGCCTGTTTCTCAAACATGGGATACTTTAATTCTAAATTTTGCAAGGCCCTACTCATATATGCAATAGGTTGATCATGGCCTTGGTCATTTTTCTGAAGGAACACTCCAACAATAGTGTCTTTAGAAGCAAAAGAGAAAATCTGAAAGTCCTTCTCATAGTTTGGGCTGATAAGGACCGGAGCTTCACATATGGCAATCTTTATATTTTCAAAAGCTCGTTTACTTTCATCATTCCATTCAAATTTTACATCCTTTTTAAGTAGTTTATATATAGGTTTCATGATTTCAGCATAGTTAGGAATGAACCTATGGACAAAGTTGGTTTGTCCTAAGAAGGATTGAAGAAGTTTCTTTGATGTGGGCAAAGGCACCTTACTGATGGCTTCAACTCTTTCTGGATCTAACTTAACCCCATCTTTAGTAATTATGTGGCCCAATAGTTTACCTTTAGTCACCCCAAAGACTGACTTAGCAGGATTTAGAGAAATTCCAAATTCTCTACATCTGTCCAAAACTTGCCTAAGGTGGTTAATGTGATTTTTACCATCCTTAGAGAATACTGTTAAATCATCTTGATAAATTTCAATCAATTTACCAATCAATCCCCTGAAGGCATAATCCCTAGCCCTTTGAAAAGTAGCTCCAGCATTTGATAAACCAAATGACATTCTAAAATATTCAAAAGTTCCCCATGGAGTAGTAAAAGTGGTCTTATGCTTATCCTCTGCTTTAAGTCTTATTTGATTATAACCTGAGAAACAATCAAGCATGGAAATCATTCCTGATCCTGTAACCCTTTGAAGTAGAGTTTCCATCTTGGGAAGGGGATAGTGGTCTTTTGTGCAAGCAATGTTTAAATTCCCGAAGTCAATGCATATCCGAAGTTTTCTAATCTTCTTCCTAGCCACAACCAAGTTCGAACACCAAGAAGAGTGTCTAGTCTGTGCAATGATGCCTGCTTCTAACATTTTCTGTAGCTTCTGTTGGACCAAAGGAGCTAACTTGGGGTTTAACTGCCTCAACTTCTGTCTAAAGGGTTTGGTATCTTCCTTAAGAGGAATCACATGCTGGATGACATCCTCCCTATAGACTTTGAGTTCATCATAACTAAAGGCCAAGACATCCCTATACTCTTTTAATAACTTAACAATTTCATTCCTTTCTTCTATAGGGGTAGTCTTGCCTACTTTTATCAACCTAGGCTCTCCATCAGTTCCAATATTGGCTTCAAGGTAATCACATAGTTTTTTCTTTGATTCATCCTTTTGCTTATGACCATCCTGTCTATCAAAATCCCTTTTTGAAGAGACCACTCATTTAGGTGGTGCTTTTACCTCATCATCATTTTCCGTGTAATTGCAACCTTCTTCTTTCAAGCTTATGTTTAAGTTTGAAAATTCATGGGTGTGAAGTAAAAACTTGACCATCTGTTTGTCATCATCAAAAACCTACCAATGGTTCATGTTATCCGGGACCGAGGGTCTAAAAATCACCTCAACTGAAATATTCTCATCAATCAAACTGTCTGGAATCTGTAGTGTGGAAGCTTCTACTGCAAGTTCATCTGCCTTTGAGTTCTGTTCTCTAGGAATTGCAATCAAATCTATAGCATCTAAGTCATCTATTAAGTTCCAAATTGCATTCCTATACCCCTTCAATCTTTCAGACTTGCAGGCAAATTTATTCTTTAACTGTTGTATGACCAAGTCTGAATCACCTTTGATATTTAGACATTTAATTCCCCTATCTTTGCAAAGTTCCAAACCAAGGAGTAAAGCCTCATACTCAGCCACATTATTGGTTGCATCAAACTCCAATCTATAAGAAAATTTTAACACTTGACCACTTGGAGATTGAAGCACAATTCCGGCACCTTTTCCTGCTCTAGAAAAAGCACCATCAAAATTCATGTACCACACCTTATCTAATTCATTATCCTGAACTGTTTCTTCAAAAGGCACAATGGAATTAGACAAGATCGCATAGTTACCAAGACCCTCATCAATCCACTTTAACTCATTTTTAGGGTTCTTAGGATCTTCAATATGATACTTTCTGTACACTTCCCTATTCAACTTAAAAGTGTTTCCATTTGGGGTAGGGAGAGTAGCATAAGATAAAATCATTTGTGAACTACCACCCAAATTTGCAACTGCCTTTCTATTCAATAACATCCCCCAAACATCTGGAACATCAATCACCACAATATCCATTTCAAACATGATATCCGGAAATGTTGCTAAGTATACTTGCAAACCTTTAATCAATCCATGCACTTCAATCGTTTGACTATCCAAGGCACAAATGTTATGATAAGGTCTTGATATTCTTAAGTTTAACTGTTCCATCACCTTCTTAGTAATAACAGTTGAGCTTGCTCCTGAATCTAGCATGCAATTGTGTAACACTTTGTCGTTCACAAGTAAGGAAAGGTAGAAAGGCAAATTCTTTTCATTCTTCCTATCCCAATTCTTTAAAATGACTGGTGCATCCTGGTAAGCTGTGGCTGGTTGTTTCTCGACAACACTTTTAGGAGGTTCATCTATGGCTTTAAGTAGCTTTTCCTTTTGTGAAGGAATCTTCATGAGTTCTAACGCTGACACTAACATCTTTGCATTATTCAACCAACCACCTAAGTCAATATTCAAATCTGCATTAATAGGCACATTAGACTTAGGGTGGGTTGGTGATATCTTGGGAACACTGGTTTGACCTTTATCTTGACTTTTATTTCCATTCCTTTGGTATGTTATGCCTCTATACTTAGCCATTTCTGCAACCTGTTGGGGTGTGGGCTTGGGCCCATACTTTTCTGTAGCTTTATCAAGATTACCATTCATGAAGTTTCCACTACTTCCATAATCATTGACATCCATCCAATCATAGCTGCCACCATAGTATCTTTCATTACACATGTTTACTTGTTCATTTCCTTGGTTCCCATATTCATTTTCACATTCTTCAAGGTAAACTAGACAAGTCGATTCCTTGTGAAACTCACCACAAGGTCTACAATAAGGTATAGAGCGATGTTCTACCAAGTTGGTGGATTCAAAAGGATTAGGTGGCCTTTGATCATTTTGAGGAGGTCTTCTTGGCCATATATCATTTGGCTTATGTTCTTGTCTATTACTATTGGACCTCTCCATTGTGATCAATCTATTTTGCAAAGCATTGATTTGATTGGTATGGTTTACTTCCATTTGCTTAATCAATTGAGTCAATTCTTTAATTCCATTACTAGATGACCCTTGACCCTCATCCTTCTACTTCTTTTCATCATTAACTTTTGAAGAAGAACCTCTATTGAAACCAGGAATGTTGGACTTCCTAGCCTCAAGTATATTCTGCTCAATCTTTATAGCTGTTTCTTGAGCTGCTGGTAAAGTTTGAGGATCCTTATCCCTTAAGGCATACCTCATTTCACCCTCAAAAGCCTCTATATAATAAATCAAAATTGCAGCATCCAGAGGCTTCACATCTTGATGAATGCTCTTCACCAAGCTATTAAATTTTGTGTTAAACTCTACCATTCTTTCGTTTTCTTTCTTATGGCTAGTGGTAAGTGCACCCAACTGAAACCTATGTTCCTTTCAATCACCCCACCTCTTTCCAAATTCATCCAATATCGAATTAAGGGTGCCAAACTTATTTGCAGGAAAATCTTCAAACCACTCGACAACGTTTCCCTCCAATGAATACACAAACAAGGTCATCTTTACATCTTCTTCATCATGACCTCCACAATACTTTCGCACACACCTATTGATACTTGAGATGTGAGAGTTGGCACTTATAGCATTGTTCCCATGGAAGATCGACAACTTATCAATCGATTTCTCGGGAACAGCGTGAGGGGAACCCTGGATTGCTGCAAATTTCAAAGGACTCAAGATAGTAGTCATTGTAACGTTAGGATTAGTAGTGGGATTATTAACAGTTGGTTGATTATTAGTTTGGAACAAGTATTGGATATCGTTGAGTGCTTCCTCCCTAAGACTTTCAAGTAGTCTCCTAGGAGCTAAGCGGTTTAGTCTTCTCCTATAAACCTTTTCAGGTTCGAAAAAAGAATAAACCACTCCTTGTGAAGTGCTCCTAGTAGTATACTTGCTAGAATTGTTCAATGGAGTCGCCACTTAGACAAGAATCACACAAAGCTAACCAATCACAGGTTCAAAGAATTTTAAGGCCTAAGAATTTTATTATTTAGTTCTTAAAGAATCAAGTTAAGTCGTTTTGACCAAGGATAAATGACTTATCCCCGGCAATGGCGCCAAAGATGTTGTCGTCCTAATACACACTTGCAAACGTGAGCTAAGTCCGGCTCACTTAATGTGTCCTTGGAGGCACAATACCTAGGTTCACAGCACACGCTGTCACTTTGATCGGAACCTCTTCCGTCTAGGCTCACTCCTAGGGAAGCCAAGGGGGGTAGTCCCTAGTTTCTAGATTAGTTTTAGAGTTAAGTTCTAGGAGTTAGTTTTAATTTGTTAAGGCTTGGGGGAATTCTAATCCTAAGATGCACAAGAAGCAAATGCAAGATGCAAGGGTTAGTATGTTAGGCAAAACCTTTTCCTAGGGCAACTAAGACTAGTGCCTAAGATTGGGCAAGGGGTCTACTAGATGTTAGGGTGATTCGTTACAAGTATGATTACAAGTTATACAAAAAAATAACTAAATCAAATATTGAGTACAAGATTTACAAGTAAAGAATACTAAGATACAACAAACAAGCTAACCACTTTAATTACTTTGTGTGCAGGATACAAGGAGATGAAAGCATCATACTACATTTATGAGATCATCATCAATACATCACAATATGTCAATAAAGAAGATTTATGAGTTTCAAGCACAAGTATTATGAAGATGAAGAACACCCACTCTTAATTATTAAACCCTCAAAGTATTTATTAGATTAAGTCCAAGGTTGAATTATTGAGCTTTCTTAAGATTATTAAGTTTTGGTTACTTTTATTAAGCTTTCACCAAAGCCTCCTCCTCCTATTGCCAAATGACTGCTGGATGCTCAAGAAGTAAGGCAACGAGGCCCACCCTAGCTTTCACAGTCAGTCCTAAGACAAGAGTACTCCCGGAAAGGACACATCCTGTGCGTCGTGAGACAGTCCCCTGCCTACACCCTCCGTTGCATTCCTCAAGTCCCGTTTTAGATGGTGAAGATGGTGGTCTAAGGTACCCTAGAGAGTCTATTAAGTTTATATATGAATTAGGTAGACTTTTAGSARTGYTTTAGAGTGTTTTRWRAGTTTTATGACASTTYTAARATGWGAWTTAGTGACTTGGCCGAAACTTACTTCAGCTTAAATGTGTTGCTTAAGATTATGAAATGAAAGGTCATTAACACATATATGCTATGTGAGAGCAAATCACTAGATGCACAAATAGATAGCTTGCAAAGTAAAGGAAGAAATTACAAGGGCAAGAACAACTTGCCAACAAGATGAAAAGAGGAACACACTTATCTAATGATCAAGAGCATTAAGATATGAGCATTAAGTGTGAGAAAGAGAAAGAAATCTAAGTGTTTGCCTACTTATCAACTTATCAATGAGATTACTTCAAGCATGTGGCAAATGGCCTTAAATATTATAGCAATGAAAGAAAAGAAGCACCATTCACTTATTGAAGCATCTAAATATTGAGAATTATAGATCTAAGCATGTAAAAGAAAGATTTAGCTTTGAAGTAAACTAAGCATGCATGAGATCTAGTTAAGTTGATTATGATGCCCAATAGGCTTAAGCTAGAGAATTATTGAGTGTTGGATCTAGATCTAGAATATTTAGAGCATTAACCAATTAGATCTTCAACCACAAATTAAACCCTAACCCAACCTTTTGGGGTATTCCTCTTCCAAATAGGTAGGCAATTAATTAAGTTGCTTAACTTAGAAAAATATTTAGAAAAGGGAGAGAAGAAAGAAAACAAGAAAAGGAAGCAAGAGAGATGGAAGCAAACCAAGAAGCAAACAAACAAAGAAATAAGAAAGCAAACCAAGCAAACAAGAGGCAAACCCTACCCCACGTCTTGGGTTAAGAAGATGCCCACTTCACCTTCCAAACCCCACGTCCTAGCTCAAAGAGGCAAAAGAAATGTGCAAAAAAGCAAGATCTAAACTAGATCTAGCTATCCCAAAGCTCACACGTGGGAGGAGGCCGTACCACTCCTTCTCCCACCAGATGAACTACTACAAGCAAGCAAGAAGGAGAAGAAATGAACAAAAATACTTAGAAATTGAAGGAGGAGGTTGAGAAATAGCTACCAATCCCTTTGGGGGGTCTTTGAGTGTTGTGTGAATGCCTTTGGGTAGCCAAAACCCCTCTCAACCAGATCTGAACCTGCAAAAACCAACAAGGTATTCTTGCTGGAAATGCTACACACATCCAAACAAAGTGAAGAAAAACTCTTGCTTTTTTAGGGAAAAAGTTTTTCGCAAGAAAAATTGATAAATTTTGATTTTTAATGACCAGTCTCACTAAGTTAAACTAGCTGAAATACATATGAATGAACAGCAATAGATAGAAGAGTAAAGGGTAGAGAGAGATGGAGTGTATGTGTGTCTCAAGGGATTCTTCTTCCTTGAGGTGTTCCCAATGAAACCCTTGAAGTAAAAACCTGCAAAATTTGAGAGGTGATGGTATATAAGAAATAATATGTTGAATATGTTAACAAGACGACACTTCAATCCTATCTAACATATCAAGATATATAAATCCACAAGAACATGCATTGATAGATCTACCCAAGTAACACTTTACCCAAGATCCAATGTGTACAACCACCCAACAAATCGATACAAGTTTACCTCATGTGCATAGTAAGAACAAGAACATGCATTGTTCCTCTATTTATCCTCCAAAGCTTCTCCTTTATTATTACTCAAGGAAATAGATCTTGGAGAGAAAATACTCCAAAACCCTAAGAGCAAAAGAGTGGAAATGATGGAACAAGAGAGAGAGAGAGAGTGAGTGAGAAATCAAGTAGTGTAACAATAGCTCAAGATATGGTGAAGAAAAGAGTGAGGGGAGGGTTCCTTTTATACTTGGAGAGGCAAACTCACCCCTCTTGGATCTATGCCAAGTGTCTCACACCAAGCAAAAGAGGAGATTCCTAGGCTAGGGCGCACCATCTAGGGTTTGCACAATAGATCAAGGGTGTAGAAAGGTGTGGGAAGTGTTGGGATCACACAAAATCAAGTGGGAGACTATGGGATTCGTGCTAGGGAAGAGGAAGAGGCCCCAACAAATAAAAAATGATTTTTCATTGGAGAGCCAAAGGGGGGGCGTAACTTCCTTGGAGGGCGCAACTTTTGGGGATGAGGGAAAGATTGGAGGGTGAGAGATGATGTAAGGAGTGTGGGAACACTCTAGAAGGAGACGTGGGGGGTAAAGGTAAGTAAAGCACATGAGAGGGGGACCCCCCACACACTTAAACCCAAGTCACAACGTTTCCTACTAGGAGGAGAAGGTGTAAAGGGTGAGAATAGGTTGGAAAAGGTTGGGGGGGGGTATGTTATGCTTAGGGAGTCTCTCTCTAACCTTTATCCATCATATAACATCCTTCTAACTCATTATTACAATTTTTACATTTTTAACTTTATCAAGCCTAGCAATTAAAGTTGTTGCTATTGACTGACTGACACTCCTGGTGGACAATCACCTAGCAAAAGTTGTCCAACTGAGCTGAAACTTGGTCTATGGATGTAGGGGGTGCTATTTCATTTCTTTTGAGCACAAATAACCCTATCAAAAGTCCAAAGACCTAGTTTTTACAATATATTCTCAAAAATAATTAATTAATTAAATAATTAAACCTCCAAACTTTGGGAAATTTAATTAAAAATTAATTAATTAAAAAAACTAACTTAGACTCGATGGAATTCCGCGAGACTTTCTGAGATGTCTTGCATGGTCATTTATAATGATTCCCTATAATAGTTACCAAAAGATAAACCCACTAGAGCGCCGTTCACCACTTTGGAGGAATTATTGGAAGTGTGAGGGAAAAACTCAAGGGAAATCAATAAGGCTGAAAAGCCCAATTGATAACCTGAGGATAAAAACACCTCGGTGAAAGGAACTCTCCCAGTGAACCGATCCCAAGGTAACTGACCTAGACATGACTCATGCAGACCTATTACATTATTAACCCACGCAGGGGTGTGGAAATTCCAGTTTACAAAAAGAAGTGCTGGGGCCAAACATGCCCTGTAGAACCACAATCTTCGACAAATTTGGATCTAATGATGCATCTGTTCATGGCATAGAGTTGACCACCTGTGTTGGAGAGGCGGTCAACAGGATGATTAAAAGAGATATAGACTATGTACAGTCTTGGGAGATGATTTTCCAAACTTATTGGAACACTATTTTGCATGTATTGACAAAAACACGAAGCCATTTGGTTGACTATTAATGGGAGATAAAAGGGACATAAGTTCATGGAGGAATATTTAGTTATGTGTTGACATTGATCTTGCAAGGAATCCTCCCATTGAAATTTTACTTCATCTATTAAGGTAGGTAAAAGGAGCAAGATAAGGAAGATAAAGATGTCTAGCAAAAGGGACAAAGAGTTTCCTAAATCATTGTTGAGGGTCCAAACATTGGAAAAATTGACAAAAATTGACAAATTGCAACAATTAAAAAATACAAAATAATTTTATTTTTTTCAAATTTTTTAACATAGAAACCAACAACAATGTCAAATAATCACAATCACACATAAATATGGAAGAAATCACAGATATATATGATGTTGTGTATATGAAATAATAAGTCAAAGTTAAAAGTTAAAACATCGATTGTCGATTCTAAATCTTGATAATTGTCCATTCAAGACTAATAAATACAATATTATATCATATATGTTGATGATTGTAGCGTCGTGAGACATTCTCCAGGATACGTTCTCCTTTGTGACTGAGTTGAGTCGACCTGAGAGGGAGTTCAGTGTTGGGCATACCCACGTGATGGGGCATTGTTCTCCTTTGTGTGAGAGTTGAGTCGTCCCCCAATGGTTGGGGCATCATTCTCCTCTAGAGAATTGAGTAGTCCCCCAGTGGTTGGGTGTGCCCATGTGATGGGTGTATCATTCTCCTCTGTGTGAGAGTTGAGATGATGTGGTACTCCAGATGATTCTGTTGAGTATGACGTCCCTGTGGCTGAGCATAGGTGGACGTGTCCCTAGTGGTTGAGCACTAGTGGACGTGTGAATCCCTTGCTATATTGTCTGAGTGTAAGATTCACTTGTAACCCTAATTATGATGTAAAGGGTACAAGTCAGCCCCACCATGTAAAGATAATTAATATTGTAATTATTAATTATATTTATTATATTATTAAGTTGTACAGGTCGGCCCTATTGTGCCAATAGACACATCATTTGATGTGATAAGTTTTATATAAATAAAGGTGAACCCCCATTGAGGATTACACTCTTATCATTGTGTCATCTCATGATTTCAGAAGTTGAGGTATGAAATTATGAGAACTGCAACTCACACTTTTCTAAGAGCTAGCTTTCTCAGTCAGAGCAACACCCTTTTGTGTGCTAGGTTTGGTGGTGGATGGGGGATCTTCACTTGAGAATATAGCAAATGATTGTTGGGTTTTCTTCCCTTGTGTAGAAGGGTTTCCCGG
>JASDQU011312338.1:13684-24918 GCA_032191745.1 Picea mariana
TATATCCATATTTTGTATTGATCAAATGAGGAATTAACCTGAAATTGATGCCATTAGACACAAACTCAATCCTAAGGCCAACTAAGGAGAAAAAATAACACATGCTAATTAATCTAGGAGTCAAGCATGCAAATAAACCTTCTCACAAATAAGTGCTAGCTGGTGATGGAATCCAACATCGCAGAATCGATGCGCGAAGGGGCTGAGTTTCGGCGGGTGGGAAAGTTATAATGACAACCTACTTAACGAACTAACGCCCTGATTCAAGTTACCTCACCGAGTAGTGGGAAACCCTCCAAGGAGTCCGAGTGAGTCTAGCCAACGTCGATGCCAGGTACAACACCACCTTCCCTGTGTTGTCACCTTGTGTAGGAAGTCTAAAATATTATGGCCTCTATGGTACCACCTACTATACCAAAGCAAAGGGGGGGATAGTCAACAGTTGACACCAAGACCAATAAATAAGGGTTGATTACTTTGAGGGCCCCAATGCAACCTCGTGATTGACCCTTGTGTTATAAGGGATTCCCAAAGTCAGTGATATAGCAACTGGATTTCACTCCCTAACTCAAGGCTTTATGTTTGTTTAGAATCTTTTGAAAGTTATTCTCACAATCCTATTCCAAATATCTACACCTAAGCTAAGATGGGTTTTAAGAGCCCTGGAAAAGTTGCTAGATAAATTTTAATTAGCGCTTGATTTTAGGCTGTTGTTACTCAAAGGAGTGGTCATGAAACTGATGGCATTTTGACTCAACTCTTTAAACCATGCAAGAGCAAAATGAAATGCAAGAAATTCAACTTCGATGAAAACTAGCTATGGGAAGGAGCAAGAGGTTTTAAGCAAAGAAATAATTTCTTGATAGATTACTATGTGTGTAGTACTGCAGAGTGACCAAATTTTAAAAATACAATGCAAATGTCATAGTTCACTTAGTACACCTATACAACATTGAATCAAATGTCATCATTTCTAACATACTAAACTTTTATGATTATAGATACCACCATACACATCTTGAATACTCATAAGGATCACAGCGGCTTCACCTTGTTGACCAAGAATAACAATGTAATAAAGAAAAAATGATACAAATCCTTGTTTCATAAGAGGAATGCCACATAAGGATTTCAAAGTAAGATACGACATTCACTTGCATGATCTAGATTCCTATTCATGCCCCCCTTCATTGGACCAAAAGAAAACACGATTCAAAAATACATCCTATCCTCTTTTTAAGAAAACATGATTCAAATACATCCTTTCCTCTTTTTAGTCCTTGCAAAGCAAGGACTATAATAATCACCTCATGCGAATAATTCATATGTATAGAACATGTAACAAAAAAATATTTAAGTTATGGTACATTCGTAGAATTTTGTATTTTCCGCCATATTAATTTTTTCTTGAGTTGTACAAATTGTGTAGTTTTTAGTGTTCTCTAAATAAGATGGTCTCTATCCCTATGGCCATTTATGGTCTCTCTTGATATGGTCCCCACAATTTAAGGAATACCAAGAAAATAATGTTTTGCATTTGTCAAGATAATACCCACAATACATTTTAATGTTAGGACAATGAAAGAAACAAGCCAAAATATTAAACAATATATCACATACAAACAATAGACAAGAATTAGGTTGCACGGGGTGAAGAGGGGTTGGTGACTATATAAGAAGAGGTGGCTATGGTGAAAGAAGAAGAGGTCAAGGTGGTCGACATGGAGGATAAGGTGGATATTAAGAAGGTTTTTTTTTACCTATATTAGGAGAAAGAAAAGGGAAGGATGCACTTTTGTGAAAAAACCCTCAAATAAAACCTGAAGGAAAGAAAACAATATGTACTCATATTTGACAAGACAAAAAGAATATGTTAATGAATCCATATAAATTTTAAGAAAATTGCATAAATAAGAATAATTTCAAGGCTCTAGATGAATTTTTGGATCCATCAAGTGAGGAAGAATCCATATCAAGGATGATAGAATTGATGACTATATTGGATGCATCATGTTGTCGTTGGATGTGAAGAATGCTACTTGTCAGTTACCTTAATTTACCACCTCATCACTTGGTCAATGTGTCATGCCACCATTGGATGTGAAGAATGCCAAATTTTAACTATCCTTGTTGCCACCTCATCATCTAGTCCCTATGTCAAGTTATCATTAGATGTGAAGGATTAAGGGGTGAAGATGGGTGGATTAGTTAGCTCTGGTTACCACTTGGTCCACATGTCATGTTTTCATTGGATTTGAAGAATGCCACTTGTTATTTAGACATGGTTTCCACCTCATCACTTAGTCCATGTGTCACATCATCATTGGATGTGAGGAATGCCACATATTAGTTAGCCTAGGCTACCACCTCATCACCTAGTCCATTTGTCATGTTGTCATTGAATGTGAAGAAGGGTGTAGGGACAAAGATGGATGAGATGGATGGAGCATGGTGGATGATCTCTAAGGTGGACGACCATGTGCACGTTTGATGATATCTAATACAAAAAATGATTTTTATAATTTTGGTCTATAACTTCCTATATTTTATTGTATAGATTTTATTTGAGGATTGCCTTAATAAGTGGACAAACTCAACCTTTACGGTGAGTCTTTTTTTTTATGAGGCAAAATTCTGCCTCTAATCTACTCATTTTCTCAAAATTCTAACGATGTGGTTTATCTCAAAATGAGCCAAAACTCTTAATAAAAAAGTTCAATAATCAAAATTCCCATGTCTTTACCTATGTTTTAAATCAGCAATAAGACTTATGAAAAGTATTAGATTATAAATTCCATTTCCAAGAGCTCATCTAGTGAATTGTTTACCTTTTGAAATTATTTTTCTTTCAACATTTGTTTGAAATATTACTTGTCTTGCCACAATGATGATTTGGATGGAGATTAAATCATTTTGTCTCCACATGGCCAACTTGATGACAATGTTGTCACTTATCAATAATTATATCCATATGTATCGAAACATAGGTGTGTTGAGTTGTTGATTTTCCATTAATAACAAGAGATAAAATAGAAGATTTGATCGTTGTCTCTATTTGAAAAATTAGTAAATGAGGTAAATCAAAATGTTGAAGTAGGGCTTGGATGCGATGGAATAGTGGTGAAAAAATATGCCCAAAACCTAGGTTGCGCATGGCTCCCTTTTATTAATTATCAAATAAATGCAAAATTTGAGTGTGCAAAGGTTATACTCACCATTCTTTCCCACAGTCTCGTGCCTCCTTTCCCTCGACAGTATCGAGCCTCCTTTCTTGGTCTGATCTTTCCCTCCTTTCCCTCAGCCTCAAATGTACCTCTTGTGCCTCTCTTCCCTCGATAGTGACACCTTAAAGAAAGCCCTCATTACCTAATCATGTCTCCTCAAATCATGCGGGTGCAGGCCCTCGACACTCTCGTGGTTCCTTTCTAGGTATGATCAGTCTTGGATGACCCAGCCCTAGTCAATTAGAGTAAGTAGGAGATGGATGACCCGACCCTCAAATAGAGTAAGCAAGAGATAGGTAACATAGTCTCCTTGCTCTGTATACTCAATCTGCTCGGTCTCGGATGGGCTTGTTTGCTCAGTCTCAGTCCTGGTCTGCTCAATCTGCTCTGTCTCGCCTTACCAAACCCTGTCTTGGCCTCAAAGCGTATGGTGCATATGGGTGAAATCGAATTATGTTTCCCCCTTAAAAAAACCCGCCTTAATAATTAAGAAATCTGCCTTACCAAACCCTCTCTCCGCCTCAAAGCGTATAGGTGAAATCGAAGGTTATTTATACATTTGCATATTAATATAATGATGACATAATTATTGGGATGGTAAGTCACCACGTAAGAAATATCATTTCAATTTTGATTAATATAATATATAATATGTTTCAATTTTGAATTTGATTGTAAAAAGGGTCACAATGGTGAATCTAGGAATGTACTCTCCTTTAGCCCAATCACATTCTAAAAAACCATGAAATACTACCACATTGTTGACTAACTAGGATATTAATCAAATATCTATGCTTCTTAAGTGCAAATATGTTATTTTGTGCATGAATTAAAAAAAAAAAAAACGATGAGGGTTGCCATTTTTAGCTTATTTCTTTCCAACAACATTATGGAGTAGAAGAAGGTGTATTTATGAGTAAAGGAGACCTTGAATCTTAGTACGATAAGTATGAGGGAGGTTGGGATTGTTATTAGTCAATTTTTCCAATGGTTGTATCAACATTTTTTCTTTCATTCCTTTGAATTCAAGGTAGGTTTTTGTTCTGACTAGTATGCTTATACTTGTTAAATTTTACAAATTTAAAAAGAAAATAAAATTGTTTTATTTTTTTTGAAAAGTATTCTTTAAATTCCATGGACATGTAGAATACCCATGATTATAACCCAAACCCACCAAAAACAACTATAGAAATTCCCAACCATATCCTTCAACCACCAATTGGAGAGGCAAACACTAACATTGACAATGTCATTGAAACACTTAGAAACCTAATTGGCTCTTTTAGAATTATTAAAGATCCAACACACCTTTCTCTTTTAGACAATCGTTTCTTCCATTTCACATGACCAAGGGAAAAAAATGATATTTCCAAATTCAGGGCCAAGAAATATGAATGCTATAAAACATATTTATATAATTATGGGGTGAAATATTTACAAATTTTGAAATTTGGTATCAAGACCTTGTTTATTTCCCTAGAATGGACAACACCCTCTTAAGATAAAAATAAATATTCTCATGTACTAGTGCACATATTGTACATTTATAGACATCTATATGGATCAATAGTTATTATTTTTAATAAACCACCTTGCAATAAAAGGGAGGTTCCACAAAATTTTCAATAAAAATTATGGGTTAAATTTCATTTAGCCCTCTATGTCAACTATTTCGACAATAATTGGAGTTCCTCTGAGTATGATGCATTGGTGTCAACAACAAAAATAAATTATATTTTATATACCAAATTTTTCCTTGTACTTGTCTAGTTCTAGTTCTTATACTTTTAGCTTGCAATTTTGCAATGCATGGAAATATTGATACCTATACCTAGGCCCTTTAGTTTTACATATTCTCATATCATGGCCATAGTAAAATAAAGTATTTTTTGTCTAATTTGAGGAAGTAATTTTGTTGTGTTGTAGAACACTAATTGGGTTGGAACATATTGTTTTCAATACATGCCAAGTGTTGTTTGTAGCTATATTGTACTATTGATTTAGATACCGCTAATCACTCTAGCTTTTGTCAATGCAGTTTTTGTCAACATAGCCTATATTGGATATTGCACAATAAGTTAAATTCTTTTAATCATAATATACAAAATAGGTGACATGGTTAATTTTATTATTATTTGCAAATTCCCTACTATTTTCACATGTTTTTCACATCTTGTGTTTTCAATCTTCAATGGAACTTCTTACTTTTCTACCTCATGCATGAATTTAGGTACCTTTTGTTACTACATGTATTTGCATTATAGACATGATTGTCGAAGTTTATATTGATGTGCCTTTCACACAAGTATTGAGCAGGTTAAATTTATCTATAGACATGCTTTTGTTTCTTATGATTGTTCATTTATGTCTGTAATTAGTTGAACGCTTGTTGTTTGTAGCCATTAATGTGATTTTATCTTTGCTTTCCCCTACAATAATTTCCATTGGTTGGCCCTTTTAGTGCCACTGCACTTGTAGGTTTTGTTTTTTCTTCTGGTATGATTAAACCCGTTGCTAATTTTCTTGGTCTTGTTGTTGTTGCTCAATTGATGGTGTAGAGACCACTATTTCCTCTATTGTTGTGGCTTCTATTATTGGTATATCTACTACCATTGTTGCATCTACCAATGGCATGTCTACTTTTATGGATTCTACTAGTGCGACATCTACCATTTTTTCCTTGGAGTATAGGTTGAATTGAAGGCTCCACCTCCTAGCCAAGAAAACCAATATCCAATGTTGTCCTAGATTTTCTCAATTAGATCAATAAATAGTTGATTAATTTTTTTGAGTAAATGTGGGTTTCATTGTAGGTGTTAGAGTTTTTCATTAATTTATTAATTATAAATTTTGTAAGATTTTATTATAGAGAGGCTTGGGACAGGACACCATTCACAAGTTTGGCTACCTCATCTGCAATGAAGTTTTGTTATATTGAATTTTTATTTTATTTTTTAAGTTTGCTAATAATTAAAATTGTGGAAAATAACATATAAAGGTTGTTTCATTTCCAGTCTTTGTAAATGAATAAAAATATTTGATGCAGGAAACCTCAAGATTCCATTAGAAGAAAGAAGAAAAATATCACATTTGGAGATTGGTGGAGGTCAATGGGTGTTTTCATTTGTCTTTTTCAACATGCAGATATTGTACTTTAGACACAAGTTTCCATTTTGTACTTTGGGCATGAGTTTTCCACTTTGTAATTTGGGCACAAATTTTCATTATGTACTAGGACATGATGTGACATTTTTCAATGAATAGACATTTGGGCAATTATGGAATACATACATACTTCCATCATGATTTTTTAGCTACAAGTTTTAATTCTAGTTTGAAATGTCATGGTGTTTAAGAGACATGATGAGGTTAGAGTTGCTCCAAAAACTCTCTAATGTAATTCTAGTTTTAGTGCAAGGGATTCCAATTTGAAATGTGATGGTGTTTAAGAGACATGATGAGATTAGAGTTGCTCCTAAAACTTTCTAATGTAATTTTCACATTGATGGAGTTTTTAAAATGCTACTAGTGGAATGAAGTGTCATTATGCAAATAATTCAAATTTAAACTCAAGAGTATCTATAACTCTTATGTGTGTATATATAAACTAGAAATTTTCCATAGTGGTGCAAAGACATCATGATAGAATGCATCGTGTAATATCTCATTCAATTAAAATTGTGTAACATACAATATTCATATATATCAACTAATTATTTGCAACCAATTACCACTATTCACTCATTTTAAAACACGTTAGATTTATTGTGATGAACACCAGAGATGGAGAAAATATTGGTAATTGTAACCATATGTAACCATATGTCATTGGCCTTTTAGGAGGTTATTAATTCCCACACCCACATGGAAAGTCTAGATAAATTCTACATGTAACAAACTTTTATGGGAAAGAGTATGGTATCTCACATTCTCAATGAAAGTTTGACTATGTTGAAACAATACAAAATATTCATTAAAATCTAAATGGTAATATTAGGAAAACCCAAAAACATTTAGGGATTTGATCTATAATGTCAATACATTGTAGTCTTGATCTATCAACCTCACAATCACATCCCTTACTACTGATGTGATGAAATAATTGGCACATAAGAAACATTGACATATTTTCTTGGATAAGAGCTTGACGTGTCTATATTTTCCTTTGTGATAGTAAGGTTGTTGTCATCATTGATGGTATGTTATGAAACTATCCTATTGATATTCTAACATCCCTTTGTATATTTTATTTGGCTTTGTGATAGTAAGGTTTTTGTCATCATTGATGGTATGTTATGAAACTATCCTATTGATATTCTAACATCCCTTTGTATATTTTATTTGGCTTTTGAGCTTGCCATTTTATCTTTGTTGAATTGAGTAATAGTCATTATTGGAATGAATCCTCACTTTTATACTCTTCCCTTACTATCTTTGTCGAATTATCTTTGTTGAATTGAAGAATCGTCATTATTGGAACAAATTATAATCTTCCCTTACTATCTTTGTCGAATTGAAAAACATATTTTCATAACATGTTTGTTATTTTTTCCTTAGTACACATCATGTTATGAAATTTGTAATTTGTTTGTGATATTGTTAAAAACTATTTCTTAAAACACGTGATGAGTTGCATCACAATATTTCAAATGTTTTTTCATACCAATTGTGTAAAAAGAAAGGCTTTTAACAATATGATTACTTATTTCTAAACTTTTAATCATTTGTATGACTAAAAGTTTCCTAATTATAACGTGAATCCTAGATTTTAATAAAGATAGAAGTAATTGACATTTTCTTGCATTTGTATAATTGATAATGAATAGTTTGGTTAGATAGCTTACCTTCAAAGAATTCTAGGTCATTTTCGCCATGGCACTTGAATGTGTTTAGGAGTGTTGTGGTGCATTTCCAAGTTTAAGTAAGGGTGTTGGACTCATAATCTGGCATTTTTCACCACTTTTTTGTGACATTTCCCCACTAGTTCATATCCCTTCAATCCCTTCCATGTTAAAATTAGGAGACTAGACATGCTCATGTATTGTTTGAGGAATGTATAATTTTTTAAGAAGAGATTGAACCAGAGGAACCTCCTCTTGGAAAATTTGTGAACCATTTCCCTCTCTAATTTCATCATCATTGTAATTATATCCGATCAAAAGAACCATCATTTACTCATCAAGGATTTGGAATGGCCTATAATAAAATCCTAGATGATTTTCCTATCGTGATGGATTAGAAAGAATCACAACATTTATTGATATATAAATTTGAATGGAATCTATTCAAAACCTTCAATTCACCATACCTAGCCTTGTATTTCTCTTCTTTTAATGTCTTTTTTACTAGGTTGCACTATCCTCAAAGGATATCTTGATTGATTACATATGCTCCCCATATCCACAAGGATTGGAAACAACAAATTGTATACAAAATAGTGTTCAAATCACACAAAAATATTAAAATATTTTTGTAATAACAGTTTCCCCATCAAATGTTAGTTTAGGTGAAAAGTTTATCAACCTTTTTCTAGGATATTGAGGTTGGTATTTGTTCTTCTTACTTTTTTATATAGGGGGGATGCATATGCATTATGGAACACATACGTTTTCCATACGTTTTCCTCAAACCAACATAACATAACTTAATTGGCCTTAAAGAGGGATATGAGGCATCATGATTAGGTTTTGTACATTGAAAATGGGTATAGAGGCATAAACATGGAAAGTTGGAAACAATGGCCTAAAGCTCTAACTAAACCTTCTCGAGCTCATGAATCACCATCGACAACACCTAAAAACCATGACACGGGTCCTCTCTAGGGAGTCTTTGGCATCCAATTAGTTGAATATGGGTGACAATATGAGGTCTTCTTGATCATCATGGATGGGTCTTAGGTTCATGAATATTGTCCACTTGTATGCCAAAGGTCCACTTTAAAGGGTCTATGTTGTGGTTTAAGGCCTTGATTGTGGCACATTAGATCAATAATATTAATTTAGGGAATAATTCCCTATATTTCTCCCCTGAACCATGGTATGAGACCCACATAACACTATCATTCAATAGTCAAATTGTTACATTTCATTGTCAGGCATCATGTGTACTGAGGGCTTGAGCCACCACAAAGGAAACATACAAAGAATATTTGTCTTATGAACAAGATATGGTACTATCCATTTTGAGGTTTGGCATAGAGATTGTTCTTATAGACTACACTACATTGCACCATAATATAAGCCCTACACTCCTTTCAAACCATGTAACACCATTCAAATTAGACACAATATTCTTGCGACGAATTAGCTATACTATCGACGAACTTTTTTCGTCGATAGTATAGCTAATTCGTCGCAAAATTATTTACATTCGTCTCTCTTGCGATGACATCAAATGATGCTTGGATTCATTTCATATTTGGTTTATCAATTTGAAATTAAAATTTGATACTTTGCAAGCTAGTTGTACCTTGATTCAAATAGAAATATGAAATTTGGAATCATTAACATATCTACTAGAACATATGAAAAAAAAGGGTTTATGGTTTCCATGATGATATGATGATGGAATAAAGTGGGTGTGTGAGTGAAATTTGAGTCCAGAAACCCTCCCATATCGTTAAGGCATGCGAATAGTCTATCCACATCAAATTGTAATGCATACAAATACAGTTTGAAAAAATTTCAACATTGGCCCCATTCACATGTCATTGTTTCCCACCTCTAGTATTTTTATGGTGTTGATTAAGAAATCAACGAAAAAGAGGGATTTTTCATCACAACTATGGAACAGATACATTATATATACATTAATATAGAACCTAAAAGAAAAATGAAGAAAGACTGACGAAAACTTAAAACTTGCGTCAACCAAATTGTGTACTTTGAAAGAAAATTAGGGTTTATGGTTTACATGATGAATTGATGATGGAAGAAAGTGGGTGTTTCAATCAAATTTGAGTCCAGAAACCCTCCCATATCGTTAAGCCATGTGAATAGTCTATCCATGACAAATTTCAGTGAATACAGAAATTGTTTGAAAAAATTTCAACGTTGGCCCCATTCATAGGTCACTGTTGACGATGTCTAGTCCTTGTACAATTTCTATTCCTTGTTCCTTGTAAAATTCATTCGACATTACACACGTCCCAGCATCTAGTACTGCAAGGGTGTATTTTTATGGTGTTGATTAAGCAATCAATGAAAAAGAGGTATTTTTCATCAGTACAACTATGACACGGATACATTGTATATACATTAATGTAGAACCTGAAAGAAAAATGAAGAAAGACTGATGCAAACTTAAAACTTGCGTCAACCAAATTGTGTACTTTGAAAGAAAATTAGGGTTTCAAAAAAAATTCTATAGAAATGAAAAACACGTTCATTGCAACTTCATTGATGCAATACTGTGACAACAATATTGACGAAATATTATACAATCATGATGGTATAAAAATGAAAGAGCTTCTCTTGGTTTCAAGAATAATTTATTCTCTAATGAACAAGGCCAACCACGTGAAGGTGGAAGCTCATATGGTTGCTCCCCTCCCCCTCACATCACTCTCAATTGATCCCCAAAACCCAATCTATAAAATAGAAAAGAATCGACAACAACGTCCTATTAAGACTCATGTATAGAAACTACAAAAACAAAAATTAATGAAGGTACATGAAATAATGTGTTTCTAAATGATATTTTTCATCTACCACGTACTTTAGTATATTGGAAACTATTTTCAGGTTTCACATAATAATTAAACAACATGTGACATAGGATATAAAAACGTCGCATAAAACTTAAAAACATGTAATTAACCCATGACATTATAAGTAAATTATTTTAAGAGAATAATTCATACAAATTAAAATATTATATAGTCACGTACCTAATCCAACCTCAACATCTGTGTAATCATCCTTGTTTTGTATCTTGATCTTCTTCATCGAAATTGACATCTATATCATCATTCGGTTCAGAAACGATGTTGAAAGGATTGATGATATCATC
>JASDQU011312342.1:0-24918 GCA_032191745.1 Picea mariana
AGATGAACATCAGGACTAAACAAGCATATGCATTGTATACTGTTCATCAGAAGGAATAAACAAGCGTAAAATTGTTTGAATCTTTTTTTTTTTTTTTTCTAGAAAAATGTGTAACAATAAACAGGGTGTGAGGGCAGGGCACCATGACCAATCTGTATATCACGGACCCCCGGAAGCTAGGGGAGAAATCTTGAACCTGCCAGCCTAGCACTCATAATCGACAAAGTGGGTAAGTATGGAATAAGGTGAAGTGTGACCATAGATGTGAAACCGTTAGTCCGTCAACTTGTGCATCAAGGCATTTTCGGAAAGACCACTAAGCAGATCAATTAGAAAACAAAATGGATAATAGAAAATTGAAAAAGTAGAAATAGGGAGGTCAGAAAGGCGCATTGCTGCCAAGCCATCATTTTCTAGTCTAATATTATATGCCCCCACCTGGTTTGTATATTTAATTTACCAGCACAATTGGTATGCTTTTTCAAAGGTTGTACCATAGAACCCTCTGCTATTGCACAGAACAATTCATCTTCCTATCCAACCAACCTGTTTCTTCCAAGGTAGCAATGCTGAATATGCAATGGACATGAAGGCAAGTTAGTCTGAAGACAGACATGTAAAATAAAGAGAAACATGTCTATTTATTCCAATGTAACAACAAACAGAATACGATTCACATGAGAATATGCAGAAATATATTATATTTGAAGGAAGAAAAGAAGAAAAATAAAATAAAATAAAGGTACAAAGCAGCAGAACAAGCACAACAAATATACAAACAATAAATGAAAAAATGAACACTGGAATATGAAATAAGAGTATAGGTATCCACTTCTGTAATTCCTCGTCTACATTCCCGCCAAAGAGTCCATCGTCCTCTCTAACCATTTTGTTTGTTTAAATGTAGCAATGCAGCGAAAATACAATGAACTTGAAGTAGGCTAGTATGCAGGAAGACATGTAATGAAGATAAGTTATTATGTAGGAAGGTACGCAACATCTACATACAATAAACTAGGTCAACACATATACATACAATAAATGAAATACAAAAAAATGCAATATGAAATAATAGTACAAGCATGCACCTTTCTATCTCCTCTTCAACCGATGTAGTCAAGACTCCGTCGTTTTCTCTAGCTATTTTGTTTGTTTGAATGTGGGAATGCACAAAATACAATGAACATGAATGGAAGTTGGTATGCACCGGAGAACAAGTAATATGTACATATAGTAAAAGAGACTCAACTAATAGTCTAAAAGATAGACATAAACATGAACCTTTGTGCTTCTCCATCCATAGCTGTAAATATGTAATTCTTTTCCCCTGCCCAAAATATATTACAAGCCATAAAATATTACAAAATTGCATGGCCGTAGCTAAACGATTTATGGTTATCTATGGAAAAGTATCTAGATATGCTTCCACTGATGGAAATACATGTTCTTTATCCTCTACACATACTGATGTGCCCACGATACATGATTTTTTTTTTCCGTGGAAAACTACCCAGATATGCTTCCAGACATGGAAATATAATTTTGCAAGATGTTTGTTGTACATATCATATCTCAAGTAAAAGACAAATTGTATCATGGGCACACCAGTCTGTGTAGAGGAAAAAGAACATGTCTTGTCATATGGGCATATTTCACCATACATGGTTTATAAATGCAGCCTCCATATGTTTTATTTTAACAAAAAAACAACAGATATTACAATTTCACATGTACTTCTCAAACTATTTTTCATGCAACTATTTTCTTTCATGTCAACACTGAAGCACCAAAAAAATATCACAGAACATATATCGACCTCGCCAGACAGGGAAAATAACACAACTGCATGTCAACTCGTGGGTGCAGGGGCTGAACACCGTAAAGCGCCCCAAAAAACAATAATAATCCATAAAATAAAAAAACAAATCCAACTACCGGCGCAGGACCCCAACCCTACAAAGATGAATCAAACAAAAGAAAACAGCAAGCATCAAACCAACAAGAAAGCACGAACAGGCCCAACTATAGCCCTAGGGCCCCAAAGTGTAAACCTGAGACAAACAAACACAAGAAGCAATCGACAAACCAACAAACCAGTGAACAAGCAGCAACCACCGAACCAATAAACAACACATGTATCTCCAACGATTACGAAACTATAGCAAAAGCATAGAAGGAACCAGAAACATATAACGAGTATGCCAATAGAAATAAGAAAGCATTCTTACTTGCAAACTACAAACACTGAACAACAAACAAGGAATAGAAAATGAAACTATGGCATGTAAGCTTACTCTAAAACGATGAAAGGAAGAAGCACAGGTCGAATTGTGAACCAAACAACAACAACAAGAAGCAACCAACGAACCAACAAAGAAGAATCACTCACCGAACCATTAAACAATGTATGTAGCTTCAATGATGATGAAATTGCATTGCAAGGCTAGAAGAAGGATGAAAGGTACATTGCCTATTCAACTAACGATGGAGAACAATATTGTGCAAAATCACTGCAACATTGTACGGAAAATTTTGAGGAAAAATGTACTACGAGAAGAGTATTTAGATAGACATTTAAGGGTGTCACACTGTCTAAGGACCTCATGGTATACTAACATTTAAGCTATCAGGCCTGTTGGAGGACCTCGCGTCATGTAAACATTTAAGCTGTCAGGCCTTTTCAAGCACCTCAAAAAAGTGTCAATACATTTCAATACAAATACATGTGGCAAGGACGTTATAAAATTTGGAATTATCGATCACTATAAAGCTTGGATATCTAAATATTTCAATATGATTAATACAAATAAGAAAAAACACCGTATATGATCTAAGACAATGCTAGCAGAAAAATGCTAAGACAAACATTCGAACTAATGCTAGCATTAATCCACCTTCAAGCAATGCATAAGAAAAATATATGATTCAAAAAGATTGTAGATGATTAAAATGTTTGGATATGTTAACATATAAAACATTGGGAATAGCGAAGCCGACAATAAGACCTCGAATCTATTATCCAATCAGATCACTACATATATGGTACTTTTTATTATATAAAATTAAATATTTTTAGTTCCCTAGCTCCAACAATAGATATTATGCAAATATTTGTGGTCAAAGGACAAACTAATGTGAGGTCTACGAATTATCGATCTTTATAGTCCCTCTATGCCTACGGCAGGGACTAATAACACAAGAATATTCTTAAAAAATTTGCAAACAATAAATAATAACACAAGGCAAGAAAGAGAATTATGGAAATAACTAATAGCAAACCAACACATTAAGATATTATAGAGAATCCTAACACATATTTATATATCCTTAATTAGTATCATAGTTGATAACTCTACCAAACATTAAAAAAGATTAAGAATATGGTAGAGAATGGATAGAGAACTAAGGTAAGTCTAATTGTATAATTTTGAACATATGTTTAAAGTACATAGATTTTACTTCATAAGAGATCTAAAATAGGTTGGTTTTAAAATAGGTTTTGATTCTCAAATTTTATATTGTCCTGTTATATAAAAAATCATTATTGAAAAAAAAATTAATAGAAAATAATTCAAACCCTAYACTAATACTACTCAAARCATGATTTAAGATGCAATTTTTCTACAATACAGRGATAACATATCTTCAATAAAGTATACATTTGTGACTTTGATGGYTTTTGAGGTATATGATCTAAACACAATAATGTCATAGTAAAAAGTTGATAGGCTGTAAAAAGTTGATAGGTTGTGAGATTTTAAAATTATAGCAAGCATGAAAATAAAATTAACAATTATATAGTCAAAGGGGTTAGCTCTACCAGTTGTCACCAATGTTGCTAAGCATTTGGCTAATTCCATACCAGCATGTAAGGCACACTAATCTATGCAAATGAGTTTACTAGAGATGCTATTCACAAAATTGGGGAAGCATCCCTAGAATTTTCTTGCAAGGATTTCCTTGAAAACAAATTAGTAGTATATAAATAATCATTGACATATAATATGGTGAATTGCATTTTAACCCAATATATTTGATCACTAACAAATAAAATATGTGATGACCAATTCCCACTAAAATACCTTAAAGTCTGTTTTACAATATAAAGGTCCTCATTCACTCTTTTGTATACGCAAAAATTCAATTTGTTATCATGTTAATTAAATTAAAGAGATAAATGAAATGTTTTATTAACTTACTATATATATATATATATATATATATATATATATATAGAACACTACAATAGTATGTATTCCATATGGGATAATAAGGGCCTATAATTAATTAAATATCTAAGCCAAAAAATCTAAATTAAAAGTGGACACTCCATAAATATTATAATATTATCATATATATATATATAAAAGACATTTTATAGAGATTAGAATAAGTACACATCTAAAACATCTTCACCTTACAATGATGCTTGCTTCACTTACACATATAAAGTCTATAAAATTTGCATAGGTAAAAGGGCTTCTTCCCTCAATGGAGTTTCCATATGAGTATACTTAGATATGGCTTTGGTTTTTACTCATCAAAAGGTTGAAGGATAGAATTCGGATATCCAAGGATAAATAATCAATTTGCCTCAACAACGATACCAAAATGTTACCACAATCGAACACCTTAGTGCAAAGCCCTCTGTTGGACAGAGAATTTTGGATGGAATTTTTGGAGAAAAAACCTAAGGATAAGGAAAGTGCATAGGAGAAAGTGCGTAGAAGAAAGTACGCAGAAGAAAGGGCGCAAAAGGAAGGATAATGCACAGACAGAATGATAAAGAAAATGAGCGAGAGGAGAAAGCACGGAGGACGACAATGCACCTTTCTAGAAATAGAAGAACAACATAAAATTTTTGTAAAGAGTGAAAAGTAGAAGAAAACAAACAACCAATTAACTGAAGTTGGCCATTCCAATTAACTGAAGTTGGAAGGTTCTTGAAATAATTGAATACGTGGATAAATATGTTGCTATGTGAAAAACCTATGATGATTATGAATTCCAACAACTAAAATGGCTTTGCGGACATAGGGGGAGCCGGAGGATGACATGGGAATCATTTGAGAGAAGGAAGCAATGAAAAAGGAAGAAAATGACTAAGGATGCAAGAAGGCAACATACCAGAAGAAGAGTATGATTTTGGAGAGTTGCGTGGAGGAAGAAGGTACACGAGGCAAAAGACGAGGGCTGGGAGAGAAGAGTAGCAGAATGAGCCAAAGGAAAGAGAACCTTGTGCACTAGTTCGAATCATAGAGATATTGTATATAGGAGGAGAAGAAGAGGGGTTTCAGTCCATTCCAATTATAGAAGAACCAATAATTCCTACTCAGACAAGATCTTGTGTTGAATCCACTACCCCATGTGCATCACCACAATCATAGATAACATTTGAAAACTTATCAAAATCCATCATAGTTAGTCGAGGAGTACAAAGTAGTAGTAGGCATAATAGTTGGAGCAGTGCATAGAGTCAAAGTCATAATCCAAGTCCACTAGCATCACCAAGAGGAGGGACTACACAAGCCAATATGGCAGGAGTAGACAATATTCTTAGACTTCTTGAATTCAAGGGAGTGGGGTTAGATGAATCAAAACAACACTTGTTTGTGTGTGATATAGTTTGGGCCGCTAAAAACATACATGATGATGCTATAAAAATTGCGCAGTTAGCAACGACAATTAGAGGTCATGTGCTGGTATGATACATGAAGTTACAAAGCATTATTCCTATAGGATAGGCTAGGACTTTGGTAGAGATAAAGCAAGTGCTATTAAAGGAGTTAAAAAATCCAAATTCGAAATTGAAGTACATCACCGAGCTAAAAGAGATCAAATAGGGACAAACATATTATGTATGGGAGTTCGATTAGTGCTTTAAGGATCTAATGGGGAGATTGAATTTCCAAATTCTATATCAACAACATCAAGAGTGGTTTATTTACATACTTCTACCACACATTTGGAGGCCCCTGATTCAATAGAAAGTTATGTCCCAGCACGAGGCACTAGAGATTGCAATGAAACTAGAGGCATCTCCAGCAGGAGATATAGGATGAATGGCACAGGTTTAGATGCAGATAGATGCATTAAAAATTTAGTTGGATGAGCTTACCAAAGGAAGGGAGAAATAAGAACAAGCGCAGTGTACCAAATGCAGGACATAGGTCCATCACAAGGACAAATTCCCAACATTCACATAGTATTTAGTAGCTGGAGTGCCAAATCCACTACCAGGAGGGGGATACTGCGATATATTTAAGAAATGGGGACATCACCCCATGGAGTGTCCATTACTACAGAAGTATCAAAGTACAACAACGAACTTGTTTTGCAACTTTTTCAAGTTGGTGGGGCATGAAGAGAAGGAATGTCACACATTCGATCTACTATGGGAGCACACATAAGATATGTAGATAATCCAAGAAGATAATACCGATGCAAAATAAGGTGGTGCTCAATATAAAAATCAGAGTGGGTTCATTTAGGTGATCAGAGGGAACTTTGGTAGAGGCTGAGGAAGATGAACTTTTGGTAGAGGGGGATGCAGACCAATTATCTGTTATAATTGTAATCAACCTGGACACTTGGATCACGCTTTCCAGAATCCTTGTATGACATGGACATACTACAGAGTATTGGATCACGCGACAAAATATTATCCCCAACTAGTTGCAAAATGGTAGGACAGAGAAAACCCAAATCAGACTTTGAATCAGAATGTGCAGATGATATTAGCTAAAAGACGTAGTGAAGGACCAAACAACATTGTAGCCGTTACACGTGGAAGACCTAGGACAAGTGTTGATATGGAACCTCAAGGAAACTAGACAAAGAAATGGGTAAGGAAGTCAAAAGGGTCTATACCAACATTTGATCCACAACAGGAAAAAAAGGCATATCATATCACAAGAAAGGAAATAATTAGACCACATCGGGGAGCATCAACATCTTCGATGCCTCACATAGAAGATCATACTGTACCAAAGAAGTCAAGTGCGCAAGTAAGTACACTAATAGAGTTCTTAAAGAGTTGTGTATATTCACTGATGAAGAATAAAACTGTGCTAAGTATGTTATATAACATGATTGATCACTGCACAAAAGGAAGGGACACCCCTGTCATACAAAGAATAGTAAATCAGGTATTGCGCAAGAAGAGAACTAGTGGATAATTCAGGTTTAATGCTCAAATTGGAGAGTACGATGTGGATAATTTTATTTTGGACTTAGGATCTGATGTGAATGTGCTACCTAAGAAGACATGGGAGATGATGCGAGAAACTGATCTAGTATGGTCCCTTGTTAAGTTAATACTCGCGAATCAACATAAGATAGTCCCAATTTGGTGACTAACAGCAGTGCCCATAAACGTAGATGGGATGCGTAGCATGGTAGATTTTGAAGTTATTGAGATAGTAGATGATAACTAATGGGGTTGGAATGGGCGTTCGATAACCAGGAAGTTATCAACTTGAAGAAGAGGGAGATGATATTTGAGGTCAGGGATATGAAAGTTACTGCACCTTTGGACCCATCAGAATGAAAGTGAAATACAGAGCCAACAAGAGGGAAAGACATTGGCAAATTATACAATCTAACTGTGCATATGGAGGACTATGTCAACCTGACAATGGATGGCATGCTGAGTTGGAGAAATATTAGTTTGTGTGCATCAGATTCATAAACTGATCTGGAAAATTGGCAGCAGAGGATGCATGAAGTATCAACTAGACGATGTGAGCGGTTAAATCGATCTTTGTGTTGGATATGATCAACGCTATGTGATACACCCAGGTACGGTGGAATGACTGACATTGGTATATTTATAAAATCATTTGAGTTATATGTGCCTGAAAAATAAAGGATGTTGGCACTAGATGTCATCTTAAAGGAAACTCCAGCTAGGTGGTGGGATGCGCACAAAAAGGAAATGAAAGACTGGGCACAATGCAATAGAATTATGTAGCCACGATTTGGGATTGAGGAAGATGAGTATTTGTAGAAATATAGAGGAGTGAGAGAATCGACATATCACTTAGAAAGATTTATGGCCTTATGGTGTGCAATAATGGAGACAGAGTGGACGCATAGATTCATAACATGTTGGACACAATCCCGAAGAATTGGTATTTATAATTGGAGATGTGCATGGAGACAACATAATGGAAAGAATTGGTCCATATATTCAAAATCATGTTTGCATTTGAACATGAATCTCCCTCCATACATACAACACTATAGGCCATTCGAAAAAAGATATTCTCGGAGGTAGAGATGATGGAAGTAGTAACTTTATGCAGTGCGCACAAAGCCAAGATGACGAACCATAAGCTATTAGAATGCTATAATGTAAAAAAGGAAGAATATGAGGATGAGAATCCCAGGAATGTAAAAATACCCAAGACAGAAGGAACATGCGCAATAGCAGGTCCAGATCTTGCATCCGTTTCACACACACAACCAATCAAGACGAAAAAGGTCAACATTGGGACAATGGAGAATCCTAAGTTTGCGCACATAGGAGATTATTGGAATGATGACCCAATTGAGAAGGTTACTAAATTATTATGAGAATATCGAGATTTATTTCCAATCACATTCTCAGAGATGAAGGGAATAGAAAGCGACTTAGGTGATATGAAGATCCCACTAAAACCCGGAGCTAGGCCAAGATGACAAAGACCTTACAGGTTAAATTCGAGGTACAAGGAGAAGGTCAAGGTTGAAATAGACAAGATTCTAGACGCATGCATCATTGAACCAGTCAAAGAATATGAATGGATTAGTCCAATGGTGGTGAAAGACAAGAAGACATGATTAATTAGGATTTTCATGGATCTAAGGAAGCTGAATGACGCATGCTTACATGACCCATTCACAACACCATTCACGGATGAGGTACTAGAGAAAGTAGGAGGTCAGGAAACATAATCTTTTACAGATGGATTCTATGCATACCATTAGATAAGAATTGCATTGGAATATAAACACAAAACCATGTTTGCGATGGAGTGGGGCAATTATCAGTACATGGTGATGCCATTCAGATTGAAGAATTCCCCTACGATGTTTTCTAGAGTAGTAGTGGCAACATTCAAGGAGTTCATCCATAAGTTTTTGGAGGTTTACTTGGATGATTGGACAATGTTCAGTCTACTACAAGGTCATATTTAAGTTCTTCAGCTCATGTTAGATCGATGGAGACAATGTCAGATCTCGACTTAAAGAAGTGTATCTTTTGGGTACCGTTTGGAATTCTACTAGGACATGTAGTATGAAAACAAGGAATATTGGTTGATCCAGCCAAGATCACAATAATTATGGAATTGGAGGCTCCGACATCAGTCAAATAGTTAAGGATCACTTTGGGTCATACAGGTTATTATAGGAAGTTTATCAAAGGATATGCATAGATTACAACACCCATGAAAAAGTTACTAAATAAGGAAGCCAAGTTTCAATGGAATGAGGACTGCCAGAAGGGGCTCGACACTTTGAAACAAAAATTGGTGACCGCACCAATTTTGATCTTTCCAGAATGGAACAAGGAGTTCCATGTACATGTAGATGCATAATCCATAGCATTGGGTGTAGTGTTTTCACAACCAAGAGAGGGGGACATTGATCATCCAATTGCATTTACAAGTAGGAAACTATCTACATCTGAAAATAATTATACTACTATAGAGCGAGAAGGATTGGCAATGGTCTATGCGCTACAAAAATTCAGGCACTACTTATTGGGGTCCCACTTCAAGATGTATACAAACCATTCTTCCTTAAAGTAATTAGTCAACAAGCCTGCATTAGGAGGAATAATATGTAGATGGTTGTTATTGTTTCAGGAGTATGACTTTGAGGTCATAGTAAAACCAGGGAAGATGAATGCAGGGCTTGATAATCTCTCATGCATATTGACAGGAGAGGATGTAGGTAATTTAAATGATAATTTCCCGGATGCGAAATTAGTTACAGTCATGATGGTGGATGATTACTTTGTGGACATTGTGGAATTTCTAAATACAGGCATGGACCCATCCGAGATGATAGTTGTGCAGAAGAAATAATTGATGGTGAAAGTAGTAGATTATCAGTTGATTGCAGGGAACTTGTATAAATTAGGAGTAGATGGACTATTGAGGCATTGTGTACTAGAAAATGAAAGGCCGATGATATTAGAGGAAGCACACGATGGGATTTTTGGAAAGAATTACGTAGGTAAAGCAATGACACAAAATATTTTATGCGTAGGGCTTTGGTGGCCTACATTGCACAAAGATGCAAAGGAGTATTGTCAAGCCTACAACATATTTCAAAGAGTGGGAAAATTTTCTAGGAGAGATGAAATGTCATTAAATCCATAAGTCACATTGCAAGCATTTGATAAGTAGGCCATTGTCTTTGTAGGACGGATCAATCCACAAGCAAGGAGATCATGGGCAAGATACATCATCACTGCGACATAGTTCTTGACAAGGTGGGCAGAAGCATCACCAATTACTGATTGTACTACAGAGAAAACTACATAATTTATATTTGAGAACATAGTCACAAGGTTTGGATGTCAGAACATATTACTTAGTGATTAAGGTACACACTTTTTGAACAAAAAAATTGCAACACTCATTGAGGAATTTCAGATTCATGATAAAAAAAGTACACCATATCACCCTCAGGCCAATGGCATAGTGGAAGATTTTAATAATATCTTGGAAAATTATTTGAAAAAGATCTGCAATGCAGGGAGAGATGATTGGGACTTGTGAGTCCCTGCAATGTTATGGGATTACAAAAATACAAGTAAGAAGCTGACAGGACAGACATCGTTCCTGTTGGTATATGGACAGGAAGAAATGATGCTAATGGAGTTCATTCTACCTAGAATGCACATTACAACAATCATTGAGGTCTCTGATACTAGTGCAATAAATGAGATATTGGCACAATTAGTTCATCTTGAGGAGGACTAGTTTATTGCATGGATTCCATCAACAGGTGCATAAAGCTAGAGAGAAGGCCTGACATGATCACCACATTAAACCAAATATACTTCAAGTCGACAATTTGATATTGCTCTATGAAAAATGTATCTACAACATGTAGGGAAGTTTCAAATGCACTGGTTAGGTCCCTATGTGATACAATAGATAACTGAGAGATGTGCTACATAGTTGGAAACATTGGATGGATAGATCCTAGAAGGAATGGTGAATAGAAGTCGACTGGAACTCTATAGAGACAGTCGACAGTTTACATAGTAATATGGGCTCCACCAAAACCCTTGTATTATAGTAAGAGTACCATAGTAGCAATAAAAACAAGAAAAACCAAATAAAAATTAGAAAAAGGAAAGAAAAGAAATAAAAAAGTAGCGATAGGAAATACCAAGGTATCAAAACTTGTGCAACTAAGATAATCATCACATATGAAGACAACACTGTGTCAAGTTCAAAGACAAGATACAACTGGAAGAGCGAAGAACTATTGCATAGGTTGGCGAATACAATATCGTTGAAAGTATCCAGGCACAAAAAGGACAGTTCGAGAGCCAGCGTGACATGTCATAAAAGCATCGTATCAACATTAAATCAAAACAACCATCGAAAATCTCGAACAAATCAACAGTACAAAAAGAGAATTATAAGGAGGATTTGGAAATTAAGGACCATTTAGTTACCAGTCATCAACTTCGATGCCATATTGGAAAAAGTAGTTAAGGTGGGATATAGAAAGTCTACATGGCAGGAACACACAAAACACCGAGAGGGAAGGAAGCACTAAGTCATTTTTGCATGCAAGCAAGAGAGAACAGAGCCAAGCTTCCTGAGCTAAGTTACAATGACATGTAGAGACAAAAAACACTTGTCCACCAGTCTAGCATACAGAGAGAATGAAACCACTGAGAGTAGGAGGATTGTCTGAAGAAACCAAGAGAAAATTGAGGCAAACAATAGATGTGGAGGTCGAGGAGGTGGCCGAAAATTTGGTCCCGATGCCACCTACAATTTTTCATAGGGATTATTTACCATCGAGGAAGGATGACGCACCTCTAGTAATAGTACCGACGAATGCCAAATATCCATTACCCATAACACTAGTCCCGAAGGGTGTCATTCGAGATGAGGAATGGCTCGACAATGTGGTCACCTTGAAATTTATGAACTACGATATCAATGACACACAAAAATTCCTTGAGTTGGCCAGGGATCAATATTTGTGCACGAAGACCGACCCCGTCATAGAGAAAATTTGGGTGGAACCACAGGAATGCTCATCGGGCTTGGAGAAAGCTGGGATTCTCAAGTTGTTCGAAATTCCACATTTCGAATGAAGTAACGTAATCAATGCATGTGTCAAGGTATTGCTCATCTGCTTCCATGGGGAGACACTTTGGTTAGATCCCCCAATTTCAATTGATACTGCACTAATTTCATTCCTCACAGGGTTGAGAAAGGTAGGTGAAGACCCGTCATTAATGCTCCAAAAGATAGGAGAATGATCTCTCTCTGAGACCATAAAAGACAAGTATGACACATTCATAGGCAAAAGGGATCTGGATGTGATGTGAAGAGAATCAATGACAAAGAGGTCATGTTTACAACATAGGTTTTTTCCTGCAAACTGTTGCGGAAATGTTGCAGAGACGAGGTACTAGCGATAGTCATATCAGCCATAGAAAAATGAAAATAAGGTGTTCATATGAGCTAGGAGACATTTCTCGTTAACCAATTTTTGTAGGAATACACATAGTCCCAGGAGAAGGGTGTCAAATTTCATTATGCATGGTTACTTATTGTCATTGCAGTGATCGGGTGGCAGGAACCCACATATTTTTAGTGCATGAGTGTTTTTGGTCGTAGCTCTTTGGCTGCTTGGTATGCCAACTTATGGCACATAACCATTAAGAGGCGACAAATTAACACTAACTCCATGTTTTATTCATATTTTTAGCTCATTACGAAGGTAGTAGAGAGTACACTACACATTCCATAAGAAGTAGTCATTCATACAAGGATTGCGTGTGCTTCAGAGCCAACATGCACCATATATATGTGCAAGCCAAAAAGGATCCTGCATGACAAGAGTTTTCAACCAATTACCGGTTGACACTTGAAGACATGCACTTACTTATTAGTGACTTGGAGGATGACTGGAAGAATCCAGCCGACAAGCCAAGACCTTCACAAGAGGATGAATACCAAGAGAAAATCAAGGAGGAAGAGGGTCGGAAAAATGGTGTAGACAAGCACCCTGACCAATCTATAGTCCCTGAAGTGGGACTCAAATGAAAAGATCAGGAGCCAAAAAAGATAGGAGGGGAGCTAGAAAGCTAAAGTGTAGCACCAGAAAGCTAAAGCATAGTTCCAGACCTTGTTTTATATTTTAACCAATGATGATATGGATCAAATTGGGTACCTGATATGCAATTCCAACGAGGAAATTTGAGAGGAATCTGCAACAAAGCACAAAGACTACCAGAAGATGGTCTAGGATCAGTTGAAACTTCTTCAACAACTCTTATAAATAATAGGTGTTGGGAAATACCATAGGTCAGGGGATGGATCATCTACTAGACCAAGGATGGAAATGACCAGTGTGCAAATGGCCCTAACATAGCCCTTAGGGGAACATAGAACTATACAACTTGAGGCATCTTTGCTTGAGTTTATTGCATGTGAGTTGCAGGAACAGATCATGACATTGGGCCAAATGAGTATAGTTGTATCTCAACTACTCATCCAATGAGTCTAGGAATTACATGTAGAGTTGGTGCAGGAGATAAAGCATAGAGGATATGTCGCACATCGAGACTTGGCTAGAATGAGGGACAAACACACCCACGTACAAACACAGTATGAGACGACCCTTCAACAAAAGAAGGAGATTGAAGGCTGAATGGAGGAAATTATGAGGATGGAAGAGGGCTCAAGAAGAGGTTAATGAGAGCATAGAAGGATAAGGATGTAGCATAAGCTATGGTACATAAGACACAGTCCACTGTCCAAAAGATATATAAACAAGTACCAGAATTTCCCCTGGTCATAGAGGCCACTATGGAGGAACAATTGTTGAAAATTGGTGAAGTCATGAAGGAATTAAGAGAGTAGCTCCAAGATCTTCAACTGAAGAGCACGCCCAACATGTGACCGAAGGTGCATGAAGGTAGACTAAGGACGAGAACGATAGAGGTTGCCAAGATTAAGAAATTTGAAGATGAATGTGCAAAAATTTATGAAAAAAGTGCGCAAGTACAGGAAGAGCTCATGGGAAACCTAGAGATGAAGGCCATAGAGGAAAAACTGTGAGAATCTCAAGAACAGGCCAATGAGGCAGCAGAGAAGGAAACCACATTTCCACCATTTGAGCAAATGACAACTATTTTGGTAGAACGACATGCACATGTCAAAGTAGAGAGACTTAGGGACCAACAAAAGGTCATACAACAGAGACTTGGACCCATATAGGAGGAAGCGGTCTAGATTATTGAGGAATTGTCCACTTTATAGGGGAAGGTCAAACAAGTCGTGGATGAAACAAAGAAAAAACTTCAATACTTAACCGTGCAGGCCATGGATGAGATAACAACAAAATATACCACAATCTTCATAGAGGTAGATGCGGATAAGGCTGTCATGCAACAACTCATTTCAGAGTGGAAGAATAGGAAACATGCCTGAGTGGATGAGGATGAGCCACATGTGAGTGTTGGGGGCTTGTTGGATAGGAAGTTTTGGATGCAATTTTGGGAGAAAAAACCTAAGGATAAGGAAAGTGTGTAGGAGAAAGTGCACATAAGAAAGTGCGCAGAATAAAGGGAACAAAAGGAAGGATGACGCACATGATGAAGTTAGCACATAGAAAGAAGGATAAAGCAAGCGAACAAGAGGGAAAAGCGAGAAGGACGATAGTGCACCTTTCTAGAAATAGAAGAACAACATAAAAGTTGTATAAAGAGCGAAAAATAGAAGAAAGAAAACAACTAGTTAACTGAAGTTGGCCATGCCATGCATTGCAATGGGCTATTTTTGGATAGATAAGATTATGGATTTAAGCCCTAGATTTTTTTTATAAATATGTAATGGGTCAGGTGAAAAAGAGTCTAGCGAGCTAAAGAGAGTTTGTAGAATATGTATAGGTTGAGATTATGCAAGAATCATGAGTGTAATAAGTTGATAAGATGGATAAAGACAAAGTTGAGAGATAATGTTGCATCTTGTGTTATTTACTTGTTTATGTGCATTTATGAATGATGTTGTTATATTTCATAGACTAGACTTAGTTTATGGAGTGATTATAGTGCAATATTCATGAATGAATGTGTTAGGATATGTAACAATTGAGCACATACATAATCTAGAAGAAGGAATAATGACTCGGGTATACACCTCACTTTCCCTTACTCTTGAAAAATCCTGGTTCATGCAGTCCTCATAGATACCTCTGGTGAGACTTCATCTGCGTAAGAAGGTGATGTCGAAAGGGCCGATGTCTTGTGGATTTATTGGTCATAGTTAAAAATAACCCAGGGTCTTTACAACCCATTTGAAAACCAATTTAACCCAACAACCTCACAAGGAGCAAGAATAGTGGAACATCAAAATATGTCACCACTATCACCTAGGAAACAAATTCCCTATTTTTAGTGAATTAGTAAATCTAACACCAAGGCGGATTCCATTGTAGTCTCCAAGAATCCCTACCACCAATGAAATAAGATATACAAATTAAGGATAAGGTGGTGAGAAAAAGCAATTTCTATATTTTAAGAGATGAGGATCTAGATCAATCTAAGAGGATTTCCATGTCAAATTAAGGCTCAAGGGGATCCCCAAACACTACAAAAGAAGAAAACTCTAAAGGTTATTGTAAAACTTGGAACAATATATTAAATTACAATAGAAAAACAAGTTATGAAAACATAAACTAAACTATCCCTTTGACAAGTAATAATTCAATGAATCAAGAGGGCTAAATAGTGATTTAAACAAGGGTTCAATTAGCTAACGAAATCCAAAATTTAAGACCTGTAATAGCCTTAAAACCCTAGATGTATAGCCCTAGATGGTTGTAATAACAACTTAACAATGCAAATTAGGGTTTAAATATGTTTATAAGGTAAACACCATGCACAAAAGTCAAAATGTCGTAGTCTTTTGTAGATGAAAATGAATATTTTTGTTATGAAACACTAATCTAAACCTAAAACAATAAAAAATAGAGTAAAGTTTAGAATTTAGTGATTGACTATTGGGAAAATGACTAGTGCCTATTTTTTGGGCATATGGGGTCAATTAAGGACTCCTTTGAGAGATGTGAGTGGATCTAGGGTGATATCTAGAGGTTGTTCACTATTAACCTTAAAATATCCTCCTAGTATATCTCTTTATCTTAAAAGACAATTCAAGGGAAGGTTCTTCACAAGTAACATTCCAAGAGTTTTAATAATAAGGGATTGTTCAAGAAAGATCCAAAAAAATGCTCAACATGTTAGCACTCTGTAACTTTTGTCCGACTGATAGAAAAATGACAGAGGTAATTGTTTCAACCTACTTTAGAGATGAAACACTAGCCTGCTCAACTCAGAGAGGGCTCTCTCGTGTCACTTGATATTTCTTTGGAAATCAGTGGCTAGGTTTGGTTTGTTTTGGGGTTTTTTAATAAAGTTGTTGGCAAGGAAGGGGAGGAACACTCAGGGCTATGGAGTCAAAATTTTGAAAGTGAGTGAAAACAATGACCATCCAATAGAACTCTCCAAAGGATAAAGGCTAAATGAGGTGATGAATTTGATTTATAGCTTGAATTTAAGTAGAGTGTAAAAAGATATAGAAAAAAAATAATTGCATCAAAGAATTACTGAAATGAATTCTGAATTCATTATGAATACAATTACACAGTTTAAATTGCTTAAGCCAAGAGCATCATAAGATGAATTATGGGCCTTTAACTCTCCAATTTAAAGAGAATAAAATGAAAATGGAATAAAAGAACATAGGAAATACATACAATGAAGGGAGACAAAGCTCATATCACCACCATTAGAATCTTTTCATAGATATTTCAAAGGCTTCTACATATATATTCATTTCAGCTTCAGAAAGTTACAATAGAGTTCGAAACAACCAAAAAGGTTCCCTTTCACTTCTTCCAACATTAAGTCATTCAAAACTCCTAGTACTTATATAGTTTGATTACAATGGTTGAAACTAAAGCAATTCAATGTCTAAAACTGACTACAATAATTACAAGCCAACAATTTCGGTAGGAAAACCGATTTAACAAAAAAAAAACGTTTCATAAACTAGGGACATATCTCTCTGACTGCTCAACTTCCTTTGCACCATCTGTCTCGCTCTGATATTCTGTTGAATTTTCTAGTTTGGTGACATCTGAAGGTTACTTACTAGTTCTGGGAAAACTGCATTTCATCCTGCCCAGCCACACGTTTTCCTTCCACTGTGAGTCAGAAGAAATCTTGTAATCAATCATTTCATTTATCAAAATTTCCATGTCAATGGACGTAGCGTAGGACATAGTCAACAGTCTGATCTTCACTATCTTAAACTGATTTAAAATCTCAAATTCAGCGACCAAGTGTACCAAACTGGGTCCCTTCAGGTTCTCTTCCAGGTCTTCAAATCTCGAATGTTCCATTCTGCGCTGAGTGAGGAGAGAATTGTATTCTTCTTGATTGTATAATTTCCATTTACCATCCCAAAATGGTCGGAGGCCCTTGATAAACAATTGTTCAAATGTATCCTTAAACTCCTATATACTCTGTTCCATTTTCACTACTTTGGTTTGAACCGATTTGAGAAAATTGTGTTTAGTGATGATCCTCCTAGCCCAAATGATTAGTGTAGTTCTATCCTTTACCTCAATGGTCTAAAGATCGGTAGTGGGCACATAATTTAGAAAATAAATAGCGTTCTAGGCCCATTCCGAGGGAGTTTTCGCCAATGTCATATTAACAATAGTACATTTGCTTCGGGCATTGAGAGCCACATTGTCTCTATCATTTATAAAATTCAGATAAATCTTGAACTTAGCAACTTCAACAGCAACAACATCCCAGATTACATGTTTAGCTTCTTGCAACAGTGATTTTCCCTTCAACCTTTTTTTTAGCTTGTTCACCCTCTCTTGCAAATCTTGATTCTCCTTTTCATTATTCATTTTCATCTCTTGCTGCATCTTTTCTATGAACTCCTTAAGGATCTTGATTTCCCCTGTGTTTAAGCTTACTTGGGACATAGCTTGAACCAATCCATGAGTGCTTGACCCAGTTTCTGTATTAGAGGGTACAATAACAACCATATCTGATGTTTCTACCTGTCCTAGTAACCAATTCTCTTTCTACTTTTCTAGTTGCAACACTTTAGCTTTGTAATTTAGTGTTTTTTTTTTGAATGTCTCCTTTTCTTGCTCTAGAGTAGCTAGCTCTACTATCTGCGGATGTTCTATGGAGGACATCTTCAACTTATTCTTTAGGCTTTAGATCATTTTCTCTTTCTCATCTAAGGAATCCTTTACCCCTTGAGGGCCTTCAGATTCCAATATTTTGACCCGTGTTTTCCAAGCTTTGCTGGATGCTTTCTCCTGATTCAATTGTCCATCTAATTTGAGTGCATGTGTTGTCAGTCTTGAAACCCTTAGACTCAAACTCAGGTAGTCTGAATATAGAATGTCACTGACATTCCTGTGAAAATTTACTTTATCTGGGGCACCAATATTTTCATAATTCATCTTGATTTCAGAAACTTTATCATCATCACCCACTGCTATGTTAAATGTCTTTATTTCCACATCCTTGACTGAGAGTAGGGAAGCCTTATGTTGGGAGGTCTTCTCTACCTTGGGAAATAAGTCTCTTACTTCACTATTGGCCATACTTCCCTTCACATCAAACTGGTTCATTAAGTCTTCTTTGGATTGATAAACTGCCCCAGGTGTCTTGCTATATACATGTTTCTTGCTGCTGAAAATGCTTGAGCTGCTTTCACTTTGTGGCATGATTCCTGTACCAATCTCTTCATTCTTGGTTGTATTTTCCACCACATCCATGCTCGATTTATCTTTAGGTTCTTCTTCTTCTAGTTCCACTATATGAGAATATCATGTGATTTTCATTTTCTTGAGAATATTTTGCTGACTATTGGCACCCAGTGCCTCTGAAATACTCCTCTTGTTATAAACACTCATCTTTGGAGCTTTAAGAATCAACTTTGGAGAAGTTTTCCGTGTCTGGATCTGTTGAGGGGAAGACTCTATTTGTTGTGTATGATCAAGTTGGAAAGGGACTTCCATATCTACACAGGCTTCCAAGTTTGCAAATTTATCGAATTCCTCAACCTGATCATGCTCATAGGGGCCTTGTTTTCTCATCAGTCTTCTTTTAGATATGATCTAGTGTGGGTCATATCTCCTTCCTTGTAACTGTATAAACCCAAATTCACTGATTTTGGCTTGGATCTGAGGTAAACAGGACTTGGTCTTTACCACAAAGGGCCCTATCATGAAAGGGAATTTTAAGTTAGATGCCTTGTGCATTTTGAGAAAATGCTTTGTCTATGAAATGATCCTTTGTCTGATGAAATCTAAAGCAAAGACTCTAAGAGTAAAAAAGAATGGTAAAATATAAGGTCCTTCTTGATAACCATATACCCAAATTATAGTATAATGCATGAACAACATCCAATCTCCCACCCTATTCTCTGGATTAGGTTGTAAAGAGATTTTCATTTCTTCCAAAAACCTTGGAAGGTCTGTGCCGAAGATGAGACTATAAACCCTGGAAATAATCTTATTTATGAAAATAAGCATTGTGATCCTTTTTCATCCAGTTGAGATGAATGCAACTTTAGGGAATTCAGCCTTATTCGATTCTAGGAACATTCTCAGCAAGTGCGTGTAGTACCTGAAGTGTCTTAGTGAATTGAAATTTACCAGTTGTTGATGCATATTGTTAGCGATGAAATTTTCAAAACTTATACAAACTGACTGACTGGACTTTGACATAAAAAGGGTCAGCAGGAAACCCAACATGACTTCCACTACAAACTTGTCATTATCCAACCCTAAAATTTGACTAAGTAGGGAACAAGCCCACTCGACTTCAATAACCATGATGCTTACATTGATAGGTAACGATAGACTCTGAGAATGGTGTTCAGGTTTAACAATGGTTTGCAGAAATAAGGGTTTTACTTCGGGTGGACATTCTATGTAGAATGTGATCATTTTCTCTTCCTCGAAGGGCTCTAACACTGTGAGGGAAGACTCTGGTATACTGAGGGCGTTTCGAATTGACAAACTATCTATTTCACATAAGACCTTTGACCCTAACTTATTCAAAATGACCTTTTCTTCCTGCGAATAATGTTCTACACACCAGCTTATGAACTCTGGGAAAGGGAAAATGACTTCTATAGCGTATGGGGTAATGGAATATTGGGCCACTTCGAGGAAGGCTATTCATTTTCCAACGTTGTCTAGCAAATTTGATTTGGACATGGAAATGGGTGAGACTGTTATTTCTGTGTCAAATACATCAGAATCCCTGTCAATTATGGCTTCTTCTTTAGAGGCAGAGTCTTTCTCTTTCAGGGATAAAACGACAGGGTTGTTGGCCATGATGAAAAATACCTGTGAATTGGTGGAGAATGATCGAATCTGGTTCACTATTGAGCTTTAGTTTTGAATGGAGGGTTTGCGTCAATTTTCAAACGTTCGAGTGCTTTGAAATATCATAAAATAATGAATGGGCCCTCCTTTTATATGCGGTTTTTGATATCTGGGGTTGGAAAAAATGGTTTTGGGTAGACAAATTTTCACCTTGATATGCCTCTGATGATGCCATGTGTCTGCGAAATGAAACCATGGTATTTTCCGCAGCTCACCCTCGAACAATTATCCTCTGCACTACTTCATTTCCTGAAATGTGTCTTGTCCATCGATCTGTGGTGTCTGAGATTTGTGGATCGCCGGGTGCCATAGCCTTCGCGTCTCCACTATATTTATCCATATTCCGCCATATGTGACCTTATATTCCAAAATATCACACTTCCATACCGATGTAGCTCCTCGTTAAATTTCCGAGACTTGGATCCTATCTGAAAATTGTTATGGTGATAACATAGGCTCCAGCTGGGGATGCTATCCTCCCTGCGAGGTAACAAAGAGTTGTAGTCTAATTTCCTACCCATTGGGCTACGGTCTATTCGTGTGATTTGAATCCATTGATCTTTATTCAAAAAATCAAAATCTACCCAAAATAGCTCAAGGCCTTCACCTCGGGCTTCAACTATTCTGCTTTTATTCCAACTTCTTGATGCAAAAGAAAAAACATAAAACGATTATGTACAATGAATGGAAGGGGTGATGATTTTTAAACGAAATAATGATTAAGGAACCTACCATTCACAGGCTTTCCTCCAACAAGGTATCCATTAGTCTCTTGCAGTATGTAGGTGTTACTTCCATGATATGCTGCAATTTTGAACGGGCCCAACCACAGATGATCAAACTTCTCGTTCTTTCCCTTATCTTCCTTTCTGGCATCCCATTTAAATACCAATTTTCCTAGTTCAAAATATTATACCTTGGTACATCTGTCAAAATATTCATTGATCTTATCTTAATGCAACTAAGCATTATTGAAAGCCTTTTCCCTGGTTTGCGGTACGCTGATCCGCTCATCATCTATTCTCCGATTGGCGTCTATTTACGCTTCCTACTCATGTAACAACTTCATCACTGGAAATCCTAATGTGGTAGGAAAAATCACTTATGTACCATAAATGATATGGAAAGGAGATGTTTCTATGGACCTCTTTGGGGATATTTTGTCAGCCCACAGTGCATGGATGAGCTTTTTGTGCCAGCCTTTTTATTTTCTTGCAACAGTTTTTTGATGATTTTGACTAAGATTTTATTCAAAGACTCATCCAATCCATTTCCTTGAGGGTACTATGACGTAGAATGGCCAAGGATGATGTTGTAATCAATGCATAATTTTTCCATTTTCTTAGATTTGAAAGCTGTTGTGTTGTCTATTATAATCTTGATTGAGCATCCAAATCTGGACAGAATATTGTCTTCTAAAAATCGGATGATAACATCATCTGTCGCATGCATGGTAGTAACTACCTCAATCCACTTAGTGAAATAATATGTCGCTGTCAGGATCCATTTGTGTTGAGATGAGGATTGTGGATGTATTTCCCCTATAAAATCAAGGCCCCACTGTCTGAAAGGAGCTTCCACTGAAATGGATTTTAAGGGCAGATACTGCAATTTTCCTTTCCCATCGAAGATTTGACATTCATCTCACTTTGAAACCTCTTTATAAACATTGGGAAAAATGCTAGGCCAATAAAATCCATCCCCTCAAAATTTTATGCACAATTGTATTCCAATAATGATGACCTCCATAGTCACCCTTATGGAACTCTCTGATGGTTTTCTCTACTTCTTCCTCTATCAAACAACTCAATAAAATTCCCCCTGGATATTTCCAATATAGCGATTCATTCACTATACAAAATTTTGTTGCCTTCAATTTCAAGAATCTGGCTTTTGTTTTACAAAATTCAAGAGGAGCCTACAAATTGTTCAACACAAAGATGATATCTGCATACCATGTAGACTCGAGAAATTTTTGGGATATTTGTGGAGTCACCTTCTCTTCTTATGCAACCTATGACAGGTCTGCAATGAAATTTATTCCTAACAATTCGCAATTGGTCTATGCCATCAGCTTAGCCAACCCCTGTCCCTTGATTAACTTCATGGGTTTGATTTCAAGATCATATTCTAATAGCAATGCAATCCATTTTCCTCTCTTTCCTTCGGGATCGGGCTGAGTTAAGATGTCTTTCACTGAGCTACTAGGTACATAAGCAGTGGTATGGGAGTGTAGGATGTAGACTCTGAATTCTTTCAAGGCCTTTACTAGAGCATATGCTTGCTTCTCCATGATGTCATATTTTAAATGATCATCCCTTAATGTCTTGCTATAATACGCTATTGGATTCTCAAAATTCTGGTCATCTTTCTCGAGTAGCACACCTGCAATTGTGTGTTCTAAGGCAAAAGAGAATAATATGAAATCTTTCTCAAAATTGGGACTAGCCAATACAAGATCCTTTGTCAATTCCACCTTGATGTCTTCGAAATATTTTCTAGCCTCAAGAATCCACTTTATTTCATTTCCCTTTTTGAGCATGTTGGTAATATGTTTTATGATTTCAGCCAAATTAGGGATGAATCTCCTCAGAAAGTTCACTTTGCCCAGGAAGGATTGTACTTCCTTTTTACTTCTCGGTATGCCAATTTTTAAGATCCCCTCAACTCTGCTGGGGTCTACCTTTATTCCTTCCTATGAAATAATGTGTCCCATCATCTTTCCTTCTTCCATGGAGAAATTTGACTTTTTAGGATTCAATGAGATCCCGAGCTTTCTTCATTTTTGAAATGCCCTTCTGAGATGTTTGAGGTGTTCCTCATCTGAGACAGAATACACAGTGATTTCATCAAGGTATATAACAATGAATTTGTATTTTTCATTAACAAAAGCTATGTCCATAGCTCGAAACATTTCTCCTTCATTCATAAGCCCAAACAAGATTTTGGCATACATGAATGTTCCCCATGGTGTGGTAAACGTCATATTTTCCTGATCGTCAGGGTGTACCATAATATGATTGTATCCTGAGAAACCATCTAACATTGAAATCTTCTGAGAGCCCACCACCTTCTATAAAATATGATCCATTTTGGGCAATGGGTAGTTTTCCTTAAGAGATACCTTATTTAGGTTCCTGAAATCCACACACAACCTGATTTCTCCACTCTTTTTTATAACCAACACCAGATTTTCGACCCATTTGGAAAACCTCAGGGACACTATGATTTTTTCTTCAAACAGTTTCTTTACTTCTTTCTCTATCAATGATAACAACATAGGGTTTATTCTTCTCAATTTCCATTTAAATGGCTTGTGATCTTCTTTGATTGGGAGAACATGCTGGATTATACTGGTATCATAAACTTTCAGCTCATCATAGCTCCAAGTAAAAACATCAGGGAATTCTTTCATTAATTTTGCATACCTCTCTTTGAATTTAGGTCTGAGTTTCCTGGATAACTTAATGATCTTTGGATCCTCTGGNCACGTCATTATTATCGAAAAGTTTCTCAAATGGTACCAGGACCTTGTGAATGATGTTGGTTTTTAATTGCAGGATGTCTCTGCCTACAATTTGGTTCTCAAAATACCCTGCTTCTGTGAAAGAAGCTACATCCACCTCATCATCATAGTATTCATCATCAATGTTTAAATTCTCAAACTCATTCTCCATTTTGAGGAAGCTTTCTATCTTCTTGTCATTTTTGAGAACATGTCAATGCTTCATATTATCTGGTACTACTGGCATGTACTTGACCTCAACCTTGTATCTTTTGTCAGGGAAAATTGGGACTTTGAAAACTGTTGTTGAAGTAGCTAAGGCATTAGCAACCAGATTTTGTTCTCTTGGAATTGCTGAAAGATTGCATTCTAGAAATTTCTCAAGGAGGTCTAGTACCAGATTTCTATAAGCCCTCAATCTGGGATGTTTTGCTTGGTAGATGCCTTTGATTTGATTTATGATTAGCTCAGAGTATTCATGTACAAAAATTCTTTTGGCACCCATTTCTTGTTGGACACACCTACCACACTTAGAGGGGGGGGGTGAATAAGTGTGGGGCTCTTTTTCCCAAAACTTCCCTCTTGCACAAAAACTCATCAATTAGCATTCAACATTTATTCATTACCCATTGTTTTCATTTATAACCAGTTAGATGTGAGCACATATCAGCAACATATATCAGCAATATATCATCAACAAGTCATCACCACAATGAACACAAAGA